>JADBJO010035943.1:0-11623 GCA_016801955.1 Conus betulinus | reverse complement strand
ATGTGATTCCGCTCAGGACGAGGCCCTGTGCCATCATGAGCCGTGTGCCCATGGTGGATTTTATGTGGAGGGTCGCTGTTACTTGCTGGGTCAGCCAACAGAGGCATTGACCTACTACCAGGCCAGGCAAAAGTGCGTGGGTCGCGGGGGTTACCTGGCTAGTTTCAACACCAATTCAGAAATGGACGCGGTGATGCAGGTGGTGGTGTGGTGGAACCGTCGTAGTCGTGATGTATTTGTCGGGTTGGCTGTGACCTCCGTTAATTCTCACACCATGTAAGATTCTCGATTTGTGTTTATGTCATGTGTCATTTGCAATATGCAGTTTCTGCCACCGCAACCCCGTTCCCTTCCCTCCCTCTCCCACCTTCGCTTTTCCTCGCCATTCCTAGGACCCCATACCCCTGTCCCTGGCTATTCTTCTGTCTGTCTGTCAGTCCGTATGTCTTTCTGTATGTCTCTGTCTGTCTGTCTGTCTGTCTGTGTCTGTCTGTCTGTCTCTCTCTCTCTCTCTCTCTCTCTCTCTCTCTCTCTCTCTCTCTCTCTCTCTCTCTCTGCGTCTGTCTGTCTAGTGCTGTCTGTCTCTGTCTGTCTGTCTGTCTGTCTGTCTCTCACAAAACGCACGCACAGATCACACACACACACACACACACACACACACACACACACACACACACACACACACACACACACATCAACACGACCAACTGAAATTAGCAAGTATACGTATGATATTTACGCTTGAAGCATCGTGAATTTCTTCTGAACATTTTACAGAGCAGGGCAAAAAAAGAATTCATTCTCTGATGATTCTCTGCATAGAGGACGTCAGTCACTACGATTTACTATTATTCTCTGTCTATAATACTGGATAGTTATTTCTGATATACCAAGTCTGAGTTTTCTTGTTACAAATGTCTACCCATATCAAGGGCTTCCATAGGATTTCAGATCAAGAAAATTACGATGATTCGTATAAAATTCAAACCTTCCACGATTCTGAATTGATCACATGTTTCTTTCTTTCTTTCTTTCGTTCTGCCATCAGTCGCTGACGAAAGGATACGTAAGTTCGTGTACATTTCCATTACATCCATTCAACCAGGCAAAACCCAAACCCACATTCAAAACGAAGACGCACTTAAGAAATCCGGCTGGTGCGTCATCTTTCATCTAGCTCGTATAGTTCACCTCTGCATACTGTTCTACCATATTCCAGTTGTAACAGTTTTAGCAAGTGGCGTCACATCTCATCGATGAAACTAGATACAACTGGGCACCTATTGGTTTTACCATAAACAAGGTCATTAGGCAATCGCATGTCCAAAACTTCTTTAAACTGAACATATGTACTGATTCACAGTGGAGGGCGGTCTTGTCTAAACCCCATTTTTCGAAACAACAGAGACTCTCAATACTCAAATGTTTATTCATAAAGGCAAAAGCCCCTGAGAATGGGGAAATACATTGTGATGGATGTCGCAAATTGACATTGGTATTCTTTATATTATATGCATACTTCGCTATGTTATATACATACTTCGCCTCTTGAATGCATTGTATAAATATATAATTAACTGTTTTACAGTATTTTCATTTATGATGACATTAACAAGGTTAAATTGAAAAGGCAAGGGTTCTTGAAATACTTCTGTGGGATGAATTGCTCTTTAAAATCTTTTAATACTGGACAAACCATGCAAAAATGAACTCCATCCTCTCTCGTATCTTCTTCTTCTTTCATTTAATGTATTTCGACGGAGTGGACAGATCAAATTTTGCATTAGATGACTGTCTATAACTTAAGTAATGAGTAAGGAGATCAGAGATACCAAATATAAACCTAGTCATAATATTGTTTCAGATGTCTATCTATGTTCATTGACATATTTGTACGTCTAATTAATTATTACAGCTACCAACAAACGCTTCAGAGGGATGATCAGACGATTGCATACCAGTCAAGAGTATGTGATGAACGCTTCTGTCACTGGTCATCAGGCAAGTATTATATCTAAGTTCAGTTGTGTGAAGAATGCTAATGGCAATGACAACTACAGTTATATGTTGTCACTGTTGCTGATGTCATCATTACTTATCGACTGCTGCAGCTGTTACAACATAAGATAGTGATGAGCAGAAAAAAATGCATGTTGGTGATGCAATAATGCTGTTAATATGGTGTTAGTGCTGTTGATGTCTATGATACTTGTTATCATGTTTTTTGATAATGGTACAGAAAGGAAAGAGCAAACCAAGAAATTAGCGGAAAAATCTTTACAGATGACAGACCAATGTGACGAATACAAGGTCTAGTGTCTACAGTTCATGCTGATTCCAGAGCCCCTGTCATCTTGACTGACAGATAATATCAGCACTAGCAAATGGAATAGACAGAGGGCAAAAACAACACATGCACAATGAAAAAAGTGGCTTGGTGTCACATCAGGATTCGCTGACTACTGTCATAGAGCAAAGCTGAAGCTACCCCTGAAATCCATCCCCCTAGAATACAGAGCGGGAAAAAGCAAGGCTGCTATACTTGAGGACTCGTGAGACAATGGTTTGAGATCAGTCCAGCTCAAGCAGAAGATTGGCTGAAATGGACAGTTCCGGACGCAGTGGACGTGGCAAACTCCAGTCAGGGTAATAACAGAGCGCGCGTGTATACACACATGCATGGTGCGCGCGCACCCCCACCCCCCCCCCCCACCCCACACACACACACACACACACACACACACACACACACACACACACACACACACATTTTCTTAACGAGGTGGAAACTCAAGTGCCTTGCTACAAGACACTCTACTCGGGAGTCTTTGCTGCGGCCATAATTGACTGAAATCGGAAGGAATCTTGAGTCTTTACATCAGCACTTTTCCATCACCAGTAAGACAAACTTTGTCTCTATAAGGCTTAATATTTGAGGTACACAAATAAGAGCTCACTTGCTCCTTTCATAACATCCATAGTCGCACAGAAATGTTGCAATATAGAACAGTTCATTCGTCTTTTTTCTGACTAGTTTTTTCAGTGTTTCCAAAGACATCATTAGCATGTCGGGCGCCTTTGCCAAAAAAATCTTGGTTCTACACCATTGCAGACGTTGGTGAAGTCTTTCACATTGTCTCCTGCTTTTATGGGGTCAAAGCAAGACAAGCTACTTCCCTGTTCTGTCGTGGACTCAAGACGATCACTTGGTTCCCCACATGTAGTTGAAACATGTCAGGCGGCTTCCTCATAGCCAGCACGTGGAAAGAGGTGTATGCACCCCGTAAGTCCACAACGTGAGCCACGGGCAGACCAGACCCTGTCTAGGAAAAAAAACATACGGTTCCCTGTCTGGTGATACATTAACTATTTTTCAATGTTTTCATCAATCATTTAGAAACTGAGAGACACACGGCCAAGAAAGAAAAGGTTTACAAAAGTGTTATTTTTCCTGCAAGGTTTCGGTGACCAGATTTTGAAGGAATTTAGAAACCGTACATAGCAAAAATGTAACAAACTACTGGGGACCTTGATGGACTAATCTGCTGTCAAGGTGGCCATTGATAGCGTGTGTGTGTGTGTGTGTGTGTGTGTGTGTGTGTGTAAGGGTGACTTGCTTGACGTGAAATGACGTGAACCTCCAATGTCCTCCAAACTGTGCAAATAGACACAATTTGAATTACTGAGGAAATATCACAAAAAACTGGCCCACTTGAGTCATGCTTCTCTTTCACTCCCCCGTGTGTTCATATCCATGAGTGTGTATGGATGAATAGAGATGTAAAGAGATAAAATCAGTGTCATTTGTGAGATTTCAGGAACAGTTAAACAAAAAAAAAGAACGAAAGAAACAAGAGGACAACAAAAAAAAAAAAAAAAAAAAAAAAAAATGCAAAATATTGATTGCTTAATGTTTCAGTAACCTCACTCTAACCTAACAAACAGGTCATTACACTCGCTACCCACCACTCTGTGGGGCGATGATAAATCAAGAAAACATCTGTGTGCACATCACGAAGTCTTGCACCAAGGAAGGTTTTACTACTACTTGTGTGAATTTGATTCTGCCTCGGACTCCAACAGACCTCACAAACAACGACAAAATCCGAACCAGGAAGAGCGGGGCCCCAGTAACACTGGCAAAACATGTCTGTCGTCAACCACACACATTTTTCTCACTCTCTGCCCACCACTCGTTGCCCTGATAACCACTGGATACCAGCCTTTTTAGCTTGTGATCTGCTAAGCGAGTGCTGGGCAGACAATGACGTCAGTTCTCAGCCCTCTGATGAGGCACTTACTGCGCTGACGTCATCTTGGTGCGTGGCTCCCAACACGTCAGAGTCGCTGTACTTTCTGTGCTCCAACAATGAAGCGCGCCTGCCTTTTACGTTGGTTTGTGATTACAGTGTAGACTGTTTTGACGGGAGCGACGAGAATTTTTGTGTCCATCCGCCGTGTCCATTCGAGAAAGCGCTACCTTGTGGTGACAGTGGTCAGGTAAGGATCAGGGAGGCTACGCTGGACTTATTATTATTTCCCATAACAGGGATACATCTCTTCATTCAGGAGAGAGGAAGGGTGGTGAGAAGTAAGTGCATTATAACATTTCATATGTCAGTTCTTTTCATGCTGCTTTTTCCTTTTCTTCTCATGTATTATTTCAAGACGTTAATAGCTTTAACCCCGAGTTTTCACATAGTTTATCTTCTGGGATGATCAGGCTGCTTCAAAAAAACTAGCCTTACTCTCAGGTTGAAAAACAGGCATGTATTTCTGAGAACATCAGCTTCAAATGAAACACACGGATCAAACTTATTAATCACTATACATACATAGAAAAAAAAAGGCCCACGCATGCGTGCGTGCCACTGTGTGTGTGGTGGTGTGTGTGTGTGTGTGTGTGTGTGTGTGTGTGTGTGTGTGTGTGTGTGTGTGTGTGTGTGTGTGTGTGTGTGTGTGTGTGTGTGTGTGTGTGTGTGTGTGTGTGTGTGTGCGTGTGTGTGCGTGTGTGTCTGTGTCTGTGTGCGTGTGTACGCGTTTGTGTGTGCGCGCGCACTCGCGTATATATATATATATATATATATATATATATATATATATATATATATATATATATATATATATATATATATATATATATAGTGTGTGTGTGTGTGTGTGTGTGTGTGTGTGTGTGTGTGTGTGTGTACAATTTCCACGCATAGGCCAAACAAGATAGATCAAATCCAGTGATCTCTGTCTACGTCCCCTCTCTCATTTTCTGTTTCCGTCTCTGTCTTCTGTCGGTCGGTCTGTCTGTCTGTCTGTCTATCTGTCTGTCTGTCTGTCTCTCTCTCTCTCTCTCTCTCTCCGTATGTCTCTGTCTGTCTGTCTGTCTGTCTGTCTGTCTCTCTTTCTCTCAGTATATTTTACAGACATACATGCATAGACAGAGATGTGTGTGTGTGTGTGTGTGTGTGTGTGTGTGTGTGTGTGTGTGTGTGTGTGTGTGTGTGTGATTATCATCATCATCATCATCATCATCATCATCATCATCATCATCATCTTTCTCTCTTGTTGTTGTTGTTGTTGTTGTTGTTGTTGTTATCGTTACTATTATATTATTATCATTATTATTATTATCATTATTATTATTATCATCATTATAATCGTCATCATTAGTATTGTTATTACTATATTTATCATTAACATTACTAGTATGTCCATCAAATTTAACATAACTATCATTCTTCAGTTATGATATGTTTCATTTTCCGCTTTATGTTGATTTTCCGAAAAGGATGTTTATTTTACTGGAATTGCATACCATTCCTCTCTCCTTCCCCACCCACCGTGAACACTTCATGCTGTTGTTTGTGTTCATCACTCGTGAATCAGACAAATAATTTGCCTCGTTTGTTTTCTTTTGTTTGTTTGGTTGGTTGGTGGGGGGATTTGTTGGTGTTTGTCTGTTTGGTTGTTCTTTTTTGATTTGTCTGTTTGTTTTGTTTTTGTTGTTGTTGTCTCTCTGCGTGAATGAACTTGTTGGCAAATGTGAGCAAACAGACAGGCGTCAGTGTTGACTGACTGTCAATGTTTGTGTTACTTAACAGAAATGCTGATGGACCGAAGGACTGCATGTTGTTGATGTGTATTTTCTTTCCCGGGCATCACTCTGGATAAGGCTGATTCCATACGATTCATATCTTTATTTTCTTTCCGCAATACGTCACTTTCTATCGTGTTGCTTTTCACTTCCACCATTCACTAGCAGCTTTTGCAACAACTGAATTGTGTTTTTATTGCATTGCATTTTTTCCTCTCCCACCTTATATTTGGTAGTGTGTTGATGAGTCAAACAGGTGCAGCCTTTTCAATCCTCATTGCAAGAATTCTCCCGACACTAGACTGTGTAAACATTTCATCAAAGGAAAACCATTGTCCTCTTATACACTAGAATGGGAACGATACGGTTTTCCGTCACTGGTTCGTTTTAATGATGACAGAAACATAATGGGGGTCAGTTACACCAGAATGGTGCCAGGATCCCCGAGTCCCCCAACGCATTTTGAAATGTCCTTTCGTAGCTTACCGCTTTCCTGTATTTGTGCGATGTAACGGCGTTTATGACTGCCCGTACAAAGCAGACGAGGCAGGATGCGAGACTTACTCCTGCCCTGGGTACTTTCGCTGTCGTCAGTCTCGAGTGTGTCTGCATCCGGATCATGTGTGCGACGGCAGAAAAACCAGTGTCCTCAGTATGACGACGAATGGTATTGCTCCATGTCTTGTCCTGACCAGTGCTCCTGTCAAGGCCTGGCTTTTACCTGTAGACAGGTGTTTCCTATAGACGAGTTCCCGGACGTGCGCTATTTAGACGTGTCTGGTAGTGAAATGAAAGCGGAAAGTTTGCTCAGGAATACGATGCTGGTCTATCTGAACATGACCCGCTGCTGTCTAACAGAACTGCTCCTTCCAGAGCTCCCCAACGTGCAGATTCTGGATGTCAGCGAAAAAAACCAGTTGAAGATTGTTTCTTTGGAAACCCTCTCTCCAATGTCAGCAACCTAGTTCATTTGATTCTAGCAAAAAATCCTTTAAACTGGTTTGTTTCACAGTGGATCAGAAGAGGCTGTGAAGTTTCCTAATCTCAGAATCATGGACTTGGCATTCGTGGAATTACCAAACCTGGACCTGAACACACTTCAGCCTTTCTCTGGACTCGTTGTCCTAAACCTTTCTGGCAGCAATACTCGGAGCGTGACAGGGAAAGGGTATGACAATCCCCTTCTGGCTAAGTTGGATCACGTGGCAGTGAGATGTTAGAGTTTTCTCACACCTTGTTAAGGAACCTGAGCAAGCTAGAGAATTGCACGCTGACAGCTTCAAGTTCTGCTGTATTCAGACTTTGCCAGACCATGTCAATACAAGGAATTGTCACGCCCCCCTTCCCAACTTTTCCACCTGTAACAATCTTCTGGGAGCTAAGGTGCAGCGGATTTTTATCTACCTTCTGACACTTTTCATCCTTCTCGGCAACGGTCTTATTTGTGTCATGTTTTTCAGAGAGGGCAAAGAGAAGGACAGCACCACAATATTTTTGTCTCACCTGTGTGTTTCTAAATTCCTGATGGGGATGTATCTTTCAGTGCAGTGTGTGGTGGACCAGACGTATGGTAGTGACTACCTGTGGAAGGACACGGAGTGGAGGTCCGGTGTCTTTTGCAAACTATTAGCATTCATTTTCTTGCTTTCCTGTGAGGTGGCCGTCTTTGTAGATGTCAGTATGGCCTGCATAGGTGTGTTGTCCTCACCTGGATGAACAAAGCTGGGTATCAGTGGGAGAAGAGAGTGACTTCTCTCGTCTGTCTCCTGGCGTGGCTGGCAGGTGCCTGTCTGTCTATAGTTCCCACTGTGTCATCAGACAGTGACTTCAGCCAGACAAGCCTCTGCGTCCCCCTGCCTGTCTCAGGAGAACAACCTGGAGGACATCACTACGCCTTCAGCCTGCTAGTCGTTCTGAACGGCATCATGATGGTGTCCACTGTGGCGGGACAGATTTACATCTACATCATGATCCGAGGCAACACTTTAGACGTTCTAGCCAGAGACAACCAAGAATATGACCTCACTACAGGACGTTGTATTATCAGAATTCTATAGGGGACGTCTGCTGTTGGTGCCTCGTGACGTTGTGGGCTGCTCTGACGTCACAGGAAGTGTGGATTCGCGGTGAGGTAAATATCTCCATATCGATCTTTTTCATTTTTGTCAGTGCATCTATAACGCCGTACCTGTATCTGTTGAATGACGTGTTGGAACGTCGCAGACAAGTGCTGAATCAAAGAGTTTTGAAGCGTCTTGGGTTTAACATTAAGGATAAACTATGAAAAAAGTAGCATGCAGTGTACACTGGGTTTGAAGAGTACAGATCTAGACGCCATGGAGTTATTATCTGTTTTACTGTATAGAAATGTTGAATGTTAAAATCTCTCTCTCTCTCTCTCTCTCTCTCTCTCTCTCTCTCTCTCTCTCTCTCTCTCTCTCTCTCTCTCTCTCACACACAAGCAAACGCATTTCATCCACGCGGCTTTTCCTTTTTTTTTTTATATTGACCAGTACGCCTGCTGAGGCTCCCCCTTTTTGTGGGAAACATTGAATTCTATTTTCTCAGCCACGGCTGTCTCTGTGATCAAACCTGAAGGCGGAGTAAATTTAAAAAAAAAAAAAAAAAAAAAACCGGCGGCTCTTAGACTGACGACGACTGCCAGCCAACTCCCTTCCGCACAAGCTCAAGTAATTACCGTGCTGTGTTCCGACGAACCGTCTGATGAAGAGGAACAGACATAGCACCGAAACGTACAGAAATCACCTTCAGAAAAAAGAGTGTCTATACAGTGTTCCATAGAGACCCGTATAATCATGTGGGACTAATACATTTTAAAAGACATTTTCCTGCCTGGCACCCCACAAGGACTTGTATAATGATTTAGGATTAGTCGACTAGTATAATAGTGCAGGATCAATACATGTAAGAAGACAGTTTTATGATCGAAGTACTAGTACAATAATGTAGAATCAAAATATTTTACTGACATTTTCTGTTTGGCACTCCCATGGGAGGTATAATGATGTAGGATTAATATGTTTATATAGACAGTTTCTGCCCGGTCTCCCTACAGGGACTAGCAAACCTCTTCATAGACATCCATAAACAAATCAAGACTACAGACTTCATTGATAACGTAGAGTAGCAGTGCACAGAACCCTGCGTGAACTCCGTGAAGAAGAACCATCAGGCGAAATCATGAGCTGCTTTTTTAACTGAGAAAGAATTACAGTAAGCCATCCCACAACAGTCGGCTAAAAAAAAAGACATCATTCGTTCACCAGTCACCAAGATTTCAGAGAGCTATCGTGATGGAACTCAGAGTGTATTCCAACACCTGCTAGTGTCGCATGAAGGAAGAGGTACCAGTTTCCATCTGTTTTCACCAGCATCCCTGGAGTTGATGGAAGAGGGAGTCGGTTAGACACTCAACGTAAGGCCATGGCCGAGAACTTCTGCAACCTGTGTCGCCAGGAAAACTGGACACATACCTCTACAGATGGTCCGGCGAGACATGTTTGCTGAACAAAGCTTCAGGTACTACGTACCTAGACAATGGCATTACAGCCCTGGAGAACACGCTTTGCAGAATTACTGGTATCACCCAGGGGTCGGTGTTTATTCAAGATGGTGACTCTCAACTTTCTTTGTGACATTTGTGTGGACATTGCTGACAACTTGCCAAGAGTATACCCATTAGTAAGACAGTCGCCATACATACTTAAGTTCTCTTCACCTTCAGTTAGTATTAATTTTTTCCTCAATTATTATTAATATTGTTATCATTTTATCATCTATATTAATATCTAACAATTCATCGTGAAAGTGCTACTTTCAAAATGAAAGGTCAGTCAAACATTGTCATTATGCAGTGGAACTAGAACATTGTCAACGAATCTACACTTTTTTGTACAGCATCTCTCTACTCATGAATATCATATCTTAGTATTGCAGTATCTCAGTTTAAATGGAGATAAGCTACCTAAACTGTATAACTTTTATTATCCACCTGTATATCAAACAGAAGATGAAAAGGGGAAGATAAATACTGCTATATATATTCGAGAAAAACTTGATTGTAGAGAAATATTGCCCCCTTTTCAAAAGAAATTCCAGATATACATGCCTGTGCAGCGAAAGTAAAGTTCAATGAGTCGTTAACAATAAACATCGTTTCAACCTACTTACCAAAAGGTCTAAACGAGCAAAATAGGGAATGGTTACATTCTTTACATAATCACAATGAAAAATGGTTAATCGCAGGCGACTTCAACGCCCATTCCCCTTTTGGGATAAAGATTGCAAAACTGATTGTTCACAACCGTTTCGTACAAAATATAGTTGATTCATCAGTGTGTTTGTTAAACGATGGAAGTGTCACAAGAATCCCTGATGTGTCACATCACAGAGCAACAGCAATTGACCTTTCCTTCATAACCACTGCCATTGCTCCCAGTTATGAGTGGATGACAATCGAAGATTCGCTTGGTAGTGACCATTTACCAATTATTATTACTTTAGCCGATATATTACTGATATTACAAGATTCAACCAAAGATATAAACTGATATTACAAGATTCAACCAAAGACAAAATTCCAAAATATAATTATAATAAAGCCGACTGGACCAAATTCGAAAACACATTATTAGCATGTGACATTGAAGAACTTTTTTCAAAAGATGTAAATATATCATACACTAAATTTATTGAAAGAATTTGTATGCTGCCGATATCTCGATTCCTAAATGTAATCCAGTGAAATCAAGTAAAGCATTCAGGTAATGTGTGGTGGAGTACATTTTGTGAAGCTGCCAAACGAGCGAAAAAACCAGTATTTTAAAAGTTATCTGAGAGATAAATCAAATATAGAAAAACACATCGAAATGAAACGAGCAAAAAACCGGTGCAACAGAATTATGGAAGAAGCAAAAACGCTACACTGGTCCACGTTTTGTAAATCGGATGTTTCGGATCATAAAGATCTTCAGAAAACCTGGAAAAAGTAAAAGAGATGAAAACTGGAATAATTCTACCTCAGTTTCCTATTAAAACTGGAAAACAAATGAGTTTCCTTCGACATACGATAAGGCCGAAGCTTTTGCAGAAATGTTTGCAAAACATGGTAACATGGAAAGTCTGAACTGGAAAAGAGAGAGCCTACAGACACAGAGTGTGGAAGTTAGTGAAAAGAATGACAGAAGAGTTGAGAACAGTTATGGAAGCAATCATTATTTGAATGCTCCCATTACAATTGCGGAAATAGATGACGTAATTGCGTCCCTTAGTACAAATAAAACTTCAGTAGGACCAGATGCAATTTCCAATGAAATGATAAGACACTTACCAAAAAATTTACAATCTTTCTACATAAATTTATTCAACAGTGCTGGGCAGAAGGCGTCATGCCATCCCTATGGAAACAATCAATTATTGTTCCTGTTCCCAAACAAAGGAAAACCAAAGTCTGATAAAAACAGTTACAGGCCAATTGCTCTGACTTTGCATGTAGGGAAACTCATGGAAAGAACA
>JADBJO010035942.1:7500-11625 GCA_016801955.1 Conus betulinus | reverse complement strand
CTCTATATCTCCATTGCTCCTTGTCTGTCTGTCCCTGCCTGTACTCTTCTCTCTCCCCAGGCCTTAGCCCCCCCCCCCCCCCCCCGTGTCCTGTGTGTGTGTGTGTGTGACTGGGTGTGTGTGTGTGTGTGTGTTGCGCTGTGCGCGCGGCGCGCGCACGCGCGTTCGTGTGTAGACACACAGACAGAGATACAGAGAGAAGAGAGAAAAAGAGAGAAGTCTGGGTGTCATTGACTTGGAAAGAAGATGCAGCAAACACATCCAGAGAGAGCACATTCTGCTACACATCACCTCAGTGCATTCATAGAACCCGATCTTTGTGACGCCGACAAAAATCGATATAACAACTTGAATTTTGCTTTGGCTAAAGCACACACTCTTGATCCCCATCAAGGTAAAATATGTCAACAGTGTGGAATGTGCTCTGATCGAGGGGAGATTTTTTCCTTTCTTGTTTTTTTTTTTTGTTTTTTTTTTTTTTTTGTTTTTTTTCGATACTTTACGTGTTCTGACTCATACTTGAAAAATTATTTTGTGATCATCAACATGTAAAATACATACACGAGCACACACACACACACACACACACACACACACACCACACACACACACACACACACACCATATATTTTCTTTCTGTTTGGACCAGCTCTGGTGGAATGTTTTACATCCTTTTTTATTTTTTTCTTTTTTTCAGTGATGTAATTGCTCTTTCTACTTCTCCACCATGGAAGGGGTGACTGTCACTGTTGCTTGCAGGAGAGATGTTTGGTATCTCTGGGTCTCCTGTGGGCTCTGTACAAATCTGAACAGCAGTTTTTCAGCTTCAGTAAACATTATTCAATAATGCAGCAACAAAATACCAAGAAGCATTACAAAAAAAAGTGGTTATAAATTACAAACTGCAATACAGCCCAGACAACAACACCAGCAGAAATAAGAAAAAAACAGGAAAAGGAAGATCATATGGTACAACCCTCCATATGACGGAAAAGTAAAAACAAATGTAGGAAAGGAATTCTTCAAAATCTTGACACAACATCATTCCCCAAAGAAACAAAACTATTCAAAATATTCAACAAAAACACCATTAAACTATACATACTCATGTATGCCCAACCTTTAAAAACATAATTGACTCATCTAACAAAATGAAAAGCAACACAACAAAGAAGGGTGACGAAAACGACATTGCAACTGTACTAAAAAAAAAAAAAAAAAAAAAAAAAAAACAGTGCTCCTCAAGCAACAAATGTCTTTACAACAACATTGTATACCAAGCTACAGTAACATCAGAAAAATGAAAAAGAAACATATATATAGGGATTACTGAAACCCACTTCAAAACCAGATACGCAAATCATAAGCAGTCCTTTATAAAAGAAAAATATAAAACCAAAACAGAGCTGAGTAAATACATTTGGAGACTTAAAGATAAAAAAATAGACTACAGCATATCATGGAAAATCATAAAAAGAGCAACTCCATACAACAATATTTTTTTTAAAAATGCAACTTATGCTCCACAGGAAAATGGTTAATATTATGTAACCCCACCTAGCAACTTTGAACACAAAAGTAGAAATAGTAAACAATTGCAGGCACAAATGGAAATCTTTGTTAGCACACCCCCACCTGAACAGACCCCAACAAGAACCACAGACCACACGAGCAACGAATGAGATTGTCACAGAATCAGGTACCACACGCTATAAAAGAGCGACAGCGTGCACTGGGAGGATACCCTGATGAGAACAAGAGGAAAAGAGGCTCGAAACAAGCTTGTCGGTTTTTATGCTTCATTTTTAAACAGTATCTTTAACAGATGTTGCTCCCTAGTTGGTCGAGCGCTTTTAGATTGTCTGCTGGATCGGACTCATTAGGGAGACACGGCTGATTGTGTCTGTGTTCTTGGCGTCAAATAGAGACACACCACAGTCCGTAATTCTGTGGTGTTCTCACCACCAAGGGTTAAAAAAAGAATCCAACAGCATCCCCAAAGCAGTCAGCGAAAGGTAGTAAGATAAAACAAAACGAAAGTATATCTATATATATATATATATATATATATATATATATATGTATGTATGTATGTATACGCGCGCACGTGCACGTAAGCACACCTGCTACGCGTTAAACACCCTCGCACACGCATACTAACGCACATACGTGTTCATGTGCTCGCACTTACTCAAACACGAACACACAAACATATGCACAAACGGATACATGCCGCACACATACACACACACACACCACACACACACACACACACACACACACACACACACACACACACACACACAAGCACACATGCAGACGTGCCCAAACGTGCTAGTGCAGACGCGCACTAACAGGAGCGCATGGACGCACACGTGCAAAACAAAGACACACAAACGCGCGGACACGCGCGCACACGCGTGAACCCCTGGACACGTCCGCCTACACGCGCACAGTTACACAAGCAAACACACACATACGCTTAAAAACACATACGCGCTTGTAGGCACAAGCACGCGCACATATACTCACACGCGCAGTTGCGCATACACATGCACGCGCGTACATGCGCACACACGAGCATGCCTGCGCACACACCAAAAGCGCGCTCTCTAGCACGCACCCTCCCACGCACGCACACTCTCGCGTAGATGCACACAATCACACATCCAAAAAACGCACACGCATACACACACACACACACATATACACACAAACACATACATAGGCACCAACAATCGCGCGCAACCCCTGCACGCACGAACAAACGCGCACATCCGCGCTCATACACAAGCACACACACATGAATGCCCGCTCACAACCAATCACTGACACACCTGTACAAGAACACACACGCACAAACGCGTCAGCGCTGAAACTCGAACCAATGAGCACAAGTGTACACATTCCTGTACAAGCGGACAAGTGCGACCAGGTGCGCACACTTTGAATTCGCACGAAGACGCCAGCAATCGGGCGTGCACATGTACATGCATAAACATGCATGCACGGACACACAGAGCACATGCATTCACATGCTCGCACCTCCTCGCCTACACACACAAATACACAAAAACACACGTGTGCACACACACACGCACGCACACAGACACCCTCTCTCTCTCTCTCTCTCTCTCTCTCTCTCTCTCTCTCTCTCTCTCTCTCTCTCTCTCTCTCTCAAACACACAAACAAGCACACATGTACACGCACTGGTACACAAGCACACACACACACACACACACACACACCACACACACACACACACACACAGAGCCGCCCACAATATGCACACATCTAAACAGGCACGCGCACGAACGCGCCCGCCCACACTAGTGCTCATAAAACGCACAATCGCACGCGCGCTCTCGTACATACGCGCTCACACGTGCTGACGCATACACGCACACGAGCACAACACATGCGCACACAAGAACATGTTCACGCTCGGACACACGCAAACACGAACACCTGCTCGCACACTCGCACACGCGTGCACACACCCGCTCACACCAACTCGCACACATGGACAAATGCTACTCACACACGCGCTCGCGCGAACTAGCACACGCACATGATATAGGAGAGTGATCACTTATACTTTCGAGCTGGCATTTTGGTGTTGTGTGCTTCAGAACGGGTATTCGACGGCTTTTATGGCCATTGTGGTGAGCACAACGCACTCGCATACCTTCATGCTGTCACGTGCATCAGGATTTTCACCTGTAGACAGTTCAAGTCAGTGTGCACGGATTGCTGACAAACAGCTTGTTTTGCCAAGCAAGACCACTTTTCTGCGCGCTCAAGGGGAGTCAGTGCAGCTGTTGCATGCTTGGCAGTATTTATTGAGAAGGCCTGACGACTGTCGCGTTCAGAAACCTTGGCAATTACTAACCTTTATTTGATATTTGATTTTGAAAGCACCTAAGGCATTCTGCGGTGTGATCCTTAACTTATGTTGAAGTCTGTAGTTAAAGTCACCTAATAGCAGAATGTTGCGACTGGGTTCGCCGGCTGGGGCCATCATATGTACAAAATCATCAAGCCAACTAAATGATCAAAAACAGGATTTCTGTATAAATAGCCAGTTAATAAGAAAGAAGACTTCGGATATTTCATCTCAATCC
>JADBJO010035942.1:0-2500 GCA_016801955.1 Conus betulinus | reverse complement strand
TACATGAGTTACATTAAGTCATATTTTTGCAATTGAGAACATGGACAATCTAAAATTCACCTATGAACAACATTGCTGATTTTCAGAAAATGATATATATTTTCAGATGAAAGGTTGTGGTAAGTCATGTGTAGTAGTCATGGATAGGGCTACATCTGCATAATCCTACGATTTCATTCTCGTTGTGATTTATGAAGTGTATTGTTGTGTTTTTGAAAGACAGTAGTTACTTCAGATATATCTTGCAACTGACGACAAGGAGAATTAATAGTGAAAATTAGATGAATTCTTTGAGGATAGATTATCACAAAGGAAAATACGTCTCGGAAATTAAAATGTATGAATGCAACTGCTGCTCAGTCATGCACACCCATACGCACTTGCGTACTCACATTTATGTACGTACACATACACAGATCCTTATACACGCACTTTATTCATTCCTCCTCTCTCTCTCTCTCTCTCTCTCTCTCTCTCTCTCTCCTCTCTCTCTCCTCTCTCTCTCTCTCTCTCTCTCACACACACACACACACACACACACACACACACACACACCACACACACACCACACACACACACACACACACACACACACACACACACACACACACACATGCATGCATGCAGCATGCATGCATGCATGCAGTTTACACTTTACACTATTGAGTGGCATTAGATAGCAGGAAAGTGCCACAACTGAGATACATTTGAGTTTGTTCCCCATCCTGTTATCGTGTCTTTGATCTAGTTCCTCAGGATGATAGTTTTTTTGTGTGTGTTTTTTTTTCACTTGTGGATGACATCACATATTTTGATGTCGGCCTTGTGCAGTAGAGTTATGACGTCATTTCTTTTTTATCTGTCTAGTTGAGATCACTGGGTTGTATTGGTTTTAATCTCTTCACTTAAAAAAAAGGCCACAAGGCAGAAAATTTGCACCACAATGTGAAGAGTGGTATTGTGATTTTTGTATAGATTTATTGGTCACGTTTTTACTCCGTTCAAAATAATACAAAAACGCCTGCAGAGGCTCAGAAACTTTATGTCGCTTTAATTGTTTTTCATAATGCGTTGATGCTGTACGTGTAAAGAAATTGTGTGATGCTAAGTACGTCAGGTAAGAATTGTACGATCCTTGGAGCATTGAAGAGTGTGCAAGTTGTTGAAGCAAGAATAGATATGGGTGCAGATTTAACAATTGTTGTGTTCTTGTGCCCCCGGCAATTGAGGCAAGGGAATGCGTGCTCTCCTGTGCTTTCTTTCTCTCTGTATTAATGACCACAGTGAACACATTGCCAATCATGGTCTCTACAGTGTGTATAGCTTTCCCCCTGACCTGACTGCACTGCTCTTTTTGTTGTTTGACGATGACATTATACATTTCTCAGCCCCTACGCTAAGTTCATGAATAGAACTGAATATTCTGTGTGATTGTGCTGTCTATTTACAACCTGGGTAAATGTAACTAAAGTCGTTTTTTTTTTGTAATTGTGATAACTTAAATGACAGTGAGCCATTTCGAAATGAATGTGCAAATTTTGGTGAGTTATTGACCGATGTGTTTTAAATATTCTGACTGCCAAACACAGCCCTATTGACGAGCAGATTAGAAATTTGGGAAATGAGTGATAGCCAGGATGTATTTAAAGAGTCCACTTTTCTGCATTGAAGAGTGTGCACATCCGAAACACCCAGGCATCTGATTTACGGCGAAATAGGACGCTATCCACTGTGTAATAATTGTTGAAGTGTGTGGAACTGTGGATAAAGTTGCCATTGACAGAAAGTTACAGATAGTCTGAGAAAACGCATGATTTATTCTTTTACTTTCATGGACAAAAACTGTGCAATGTGGGTTTGCATGATCTGAAAATTTACTGCACTGATCCAGCGTTGGAACTGTTTGGAAGTCACAGCGGTGGAAATTTACTGACTGAAACGTAAATGTATACAGTACAGAATTGAAGAGGGCGGTTCATTGACTGTGTTTTAAACGTGACTAGGGTTTGGCTATTTCGAAAAAAAAAAAAATAGTATACTTTACTTTTACTTTTTAAGCGTGACATTGTTTTTCTAATTATCTGTTCATACTTCTGGGACATGATCAGGAAGCATTTCGCTAAATCTAGTTCTGGAAAGTCTCCTAAACCCTCACACTTTCTGGAGTTCAGGTATGACCCAAGAATAGATGATAAGGGCCCCTTGTATGATATAGTGTGGAAGAAGAATTGCATTTGATACTTGTTTGCCCAAAGTCTGATGTTTTGAGAAGAGCGCTGTACCACCTACGTAGACAAGACAGATGTCCTGTTTCAGATGTATATAGATAATCCAACTATGTCAAAACCAAATGAAAACATGGTGAAAAATGTAAGGACAGTGTATATACAAACATACTTGTGTGCAAAAGTAATAGATGAACAGTTCGATCACAGTGTATACGCATTGCATTTAATGGTATGATCGGTGTGTCTGCTTTATTTTCAGACTAGAGTTGAGG
>JADBJO010035941.1:0-11626 GCA_016801955.1 Conus betulinus | reverse complement strand
CTGTCTCACAGGCATCAAGTGTCCTCAGCACACGTCACTCAGATACTAGGCAGGAAACCTGTCTCACAGGCATCAAATGTCCTCAGCCTACCTGGCTCAAGAATTAGGTTGCTAACTTGACTAATCGCTATCAAGTGTTCTCAGCTTTCCTGGTTCAAGGTGTAGGCAAACAATCTGTCTCACAGTAACATGTTGTCTCAGCCTACCTGACTCAGGGATCGTTTGAGATGCTTTCATCAGGTATCTTCAGCTTATCTGGGTCAGGTGTTCTTCTCACACAGGCACAGAGGAAGACAGACGTCCAGATGTATAGCATAATATACAGCATGAAAGCAAATGGTCTACACAACTTATGACACTCCGCAATCTTGAAAATGGCAAGGGATAACAAGCCGCAGAGATGTATAGCTGCTCAAGTGTTCACTCTAGGAATGGGTTGTGAGTTACAATGATCATGACGATATGTTAACTGACTGCCCGTCAAATAGTGTGTGTGTGTGTGTGTGTGTGTGTGTGTGTGTGTGTGTGTGTGTGTGCGTGCGTGCGTGTGTGTGTGTGTGCGTGCGTGCGTGCGTGCGTGCGTGTGTGCGTGCGCGCATGTTTGTGTGTGTGTGTGTGTGTGTGTGTGTGTGTGTGTGTGTGTGTGTGTGTGTGTGTGTGCTAGCTAGATTCTTAAAAAGATTACAAATCATAGTGTAAAAATCTTAACAAGCACAAGCTTTTCTTCACGTGATGACTTCCGAGTCATCTGGATACATCACTGAGAACAAGATGTCTGAGTTGGTTCAGTCCCTATGTTTTAAAACCAGCATACATGTTCCAGCTAAACATGTCATCATGTCGTTCAGACAATGGGAACATGAGACAAAGCCTATCCTAGCTGCTTATTTCAAGTACCAAATACAATGCTGATCGTCGTTTCATGGAGAGGAAAGTAACACTTTGGCATAGAATGTCGAATGTTGACTCGTACTTTGCTCAGCTGTATAAATCCACAATAACCGAAGTTTCTGTGCACAAAGATAACTGTATTAACACAACTTGCCTCAAACTTTTCATTCTTTCCTGAGCGTGAGAAGCCTGTTCTATTGCCTAATGGTCGATGGAACTGTTATGTAAAATGTTATGCTAGTTTCTGTCACCACGTGGCCTGTAACCTGAAGACAGAGTGTGAAGATGGGCGGGATGAAACAGGTTCCTGTCCCTACAGCAGTCCTGATTGCCAGGGAAGGATAGCAATGTGTAACAGCTGCTACACTCTTGTTGAGGACCTGCAGGGATTGGTCAGTGATAAGATCGACGTGAACGAAAGAGCCAGTGACTACTGCAGTTCACTAGGAGGCAGGTTAGGTTTGCCACTGTGTGTCATCGATTCACTATCTGCCATTATAAGTAAAACAAACATGCGTGGGAGACGTGTACAATGTATCGTTCCTGGTATATATACTAGAGATACGTCATTGCCAAATATGTATATATTAAGCGTGATCAACATAGACAAAACAGTTCTTTACCATTCTTTTTCTCATCATATTCAACCAGGGTATAAATCGAAAAAATGTTCTTATACAATAATTCTTCCATCAGATGACGAACGGGTTCTAACCAGTAGTTTTCCATTGGACATCTTGTATTGATTATCCATTCAGAATTACGAGGCTTATCTGTCAGTTCACAAGAAACGATACAGAAAAGGACGTTGATAATGCCATGGTAGTTAATCTAACATATACAAACTTTCCCACGGGACAACGATATATGAAAAACTGCCGTGATGGTCACGTGACACACACATTTCTTCACTGTGGTTCCGACCAATGCGGCATTTGTGATCAACAATCCTCATCTCCTTGCGGTGCTTTGGATCCATTATCATATACTGATGAGATTGATTCAGATCACTCAGTCTCATCAATAAGACCGTTTGCTTTGTAATGATCGATACAGGACATTATCACATACTCTGGTTTGTGACTTCATAGCTGATTGTCAAGATGACAGTGATGAATATTTCTGTAAGCACCCGCCATGTGTCAGCAAGTTTCAGATGTACTAACCAGCAGTGCATGCCCTTTGATAACGTCTGTGATTATCTTTTCCACTGCGAAGATAAATCAGACGAAAAAAGTTGTTTTAGTTACAAGGCAGAAATTGATGATTTAATACATCCTGTCCCATCTCATGTTCTTGGTACTTTTGATGGGGCAAGAAAGTTCATCTCCACCCCGATGAACTGCAGTGAGTCCTGTCCTGACACTCACTACTGTTGTCCTGGAGGGTTAAACGACTGTCTGCCTGTCTACACACGGAGGGTTAAACGACTGTCTGCCTGTCTACACACGGAGGGTTAAACGACTGTCTGCCTGTCTACACACGGAGGGTTAAACGACTGTCTGCCTGTCTACACACGGAGGGTTAAACGACTGTCTGCCTGTCTACACACGATGCAATGGGATGTATGACTGCACCGGTCATCAGGACGAAGAGTCATGCCACAAAGTGGAATGTCCAGGATTCTTCCGATGTAGACGTTCAGCGACATGTGTACACAACGACCACGTATGTGACGACTGGCCTCACTGCCCGATGAAAGATGATGAAATATTATGTGACGCCACGTGCCCTTTGAACTGTCAGTGTCAAGGTCACACCTTTCTGTGTCCTCGACCTTTCTTTGTAGCTTCCTTTCCCCACCTCCGTTACTTGAATGCTGCAGGTTCTGGCATGACTCTGTCCGATGTGATTAACAACACTTTGCTTATTGGAGTGGTTTTGGCTCGCTGTTTCATGACCCATCTATACAGAGCACAACTTTGTGAATCTGAGATTTCTTGATCTCAGTGACAATAAGCTGCGGCATGTCAATATGAGTACGCTTCTTGGATTTGGAAACTTACAAGTTCTCTCCCTGTGGAACAATCCTCTGACCTCTCTCCTCATTGATCTGCCGTCTGTCAGCCAGGCAAGTGCACTGACTGTGCTGGGTCTGTCGCTCACAGATCTGCCGTCTGTCAGCCAGGCAGGGGCATTGACTGTGCTGGGTCTGTCGCTCACAGATCTGCCGTTTGTCAGCCAGGCAAGTGCATTGGCTGTGCTCGGTCTGTCGCTCACAAGTCTAACTATCTTCGATCTCACGATCTTCTCACTGTTTTCAGGCATAGAAACATTGAATCTGACCTTCACTTCCATTCACACAATCAGTCCTGCACAGTCTCAGTTCACGTCAACATGGATTCAGCTGGACATGATTGGTAGTCCTGTGTGAAAAAGTTTCCACCTGACATCATGAACAGTTTCTCTGCTCTACGATTCGTAACGACTGAAAACTAAACTGTGTTGCAAAAATATGCACTTACATTACAGCATGGATTTGTCTTGCATTGGCCCACAAGACGAACTTTCTTCCTGTGAACATTTGCTGCAGTCATTGACGTGGCTGACAGCTCTCCTGTCAGTGACGTGTAATGTCTTTTGTTGCTGTGCCCGTCTGTTTTCCAAGAGCATGGCATCTGCAACTGGCTTCAGTGTGTTTGTCACCAACCTCACCATAGCTGACTTTCTGATGGGGGTGTACATTACAGTTATTGGAATAGCTGATGAAAGGCTGATGACACATGGAAACACAGTGTGACATGTAAGACATCCGGGTTTTTGTCTGCTGTCAAGTGAAATGCCAGCTTTTATCATCTGGCTCATTACGCTCGATCGTTTTCTTGTTCTCCGTTTTCTTTTCAGCACAATGAGATTTGACAGAACATCAGCAGTACAGATTTGCTTCCTGACTTGGTTAACTGGATGCTTGTTAGCCTTGGTACCTTTGCTTCCAGTAACTTCACACTGGGAATTTTACAGTCAAACTGGCATTTGCATACCTTTACCAGTTACGAGACGAAACTTCCAAGGGAAGTTGTATTCTTTTAGTGTTTTGATTGTTCTAAATTTTGCTTTGTTTGTACTGATTTCTATTGGACAGGCTTTCATTTACTGGACAATACAAGACAATACACTGAACACCGAGTCTACCAAAGTGTCCAAGGATGTGACAATAGCTCAGCGGCTGATTTCTATTGCAGTAACAGATTTCATGTGCTGCTTTCCAATTGGACTGTGTGGAATGCTGGTACCAGCTGGCACTCTCATTCCGGTAGATGTCAATGTGGCTCTGGCTATATTTGTCTTGCCTTTAAACTCAGCATTAAATCCTTTTATGTACACATCCAATACTTTGGCCGAAAAAAGAAGAAAAACGAAGGAAGATAAGTTTCTGCAGTGGCTGGAATCCAAGGCTGACTTCATCGATGTCGCAACAGGTTGCAATGGTTAATGGCATTTTTGTTTACAAAATATGTATAAGTCCTATAGGAAACATTTTTACTGTTTTAGTTTCATATATACAATATTCATCGGAATACAATATTCATCGGAACATCTGGGATCTCTACCCTTATTTAGAAGAGCTAAACATTTTTTCTCAAGCTAAAACAATTGTAGTAGCTTTGGAGGAAACTAAAATTCATAAACAGAAGACTTACAATCTTTCCAGCTTGAACATAATTTCATAACCAGCACAACAACTGCACATAGTGTAACAGGAGGAGTCTCGCTGCTCGTCTACAAATAATCTTTCCTTCATTTCTATTAAGGAATAAAGCTCTTGCCAGGCTTCAGTAGCTTCACGTAAAGCAATAACTCTGTGATCCCTCGCTGCTCCTGGACTATGAGTGGTATGCTCCCGACTATCAATACCGAAGACGCAACTTTCAAAACGTCTAGAAGTGAATATCAATGAAAGAAGCACTTTACCCAAATACTCCACTGATCCAAAAACTACCTGGGACCTTTCTGCAGGAAGTATCCAACAGAACGTATCACAAAGACATTCTGCAGAGTCCAGACCCTGCGAAACATGTGATGCATACACAGAGTGCAGACCCTGCGAAACATGTGATGCATACACAGAGTGCAGACCCTGCTAAACATGTGATACATACAGAGTACAGACCCTGCTAAACATGTGATGCATACACAGAGTGCAGACCCTGCTAAACATGTGATACATACACAGAGTGCAGACCCTGCTAAACATGTGATACATACAGAGTACAGACCCTGCTAAACATGTGATGCATACACAGAGTGCAGACCCTGCTAAACATGTGATACATACACAGAGTGCAGACCCTGCTAAACATGTGATACATACAGAGTACAGATCCTGCTAAACATGTGATGCATACACAGAGTCCAGACCCTGCTGAACGTGTGATGCATACATCACAAAGTGTGGGAGGGAGAGAGAGTATTCCAGCTTCATGTAAGAAAGGGCAAAAGCTTAAAACGCCTTCTTTTGATTCTGACAGCCAACACATTAAAAAAAAAATTACAACCAGTCACAAGTGGGTTCAACTTCGCGTGCATTACAGACCATCAGCAGCCAACTATCAAGCCCATGGAAACTGCGAGCAGATCAAGACATTTGTTTGAAATAAGTAATCTTCAGTCTCAAAGAAACTTCTGTTTTCAGCTGACTTCATGAACATGAAAGAAAAAACGACTGGACAATTATCAACAAAAGGTGGGATGAAAACATGGCCATTCCCATTCATCACCTGGAACTTACAGACGATCACCGATAACCAAGCTGTTGCCAATTTGTTGTCCTCCGCTGTTGAACAAAACTCATCCTCCACAAATAAACCTGTCGCTTTTATTTTTTAAAAAAATGAAAAGAGAAAAAAAAGCAACATACCCCTGTACATTTTTGTCTGACAATACTGAAATCTGCAATCTGCCATTTTGACTTGATGTACTGAAATAAGCTCTACAAACCTGTAGTGATTATGCCCCCTGGTCTTGATAACACGTGTTACAACTTCTGAAACTCTGGAATAGTTTCTCAGTTCAGTTCAGTGGTTTATTTAATGTCTTTTCATCGTCAGATGATTTAAGACACTTAAAAACAAGCATCTCCACACTCATCTCATCATCCATGTAAGTACTTTCAAATCCACTTCTGATTTATGCATATCTACATAAGTGAAATACACTAGTGGAACACAAAATTGTTGACTTTTATCTAAACAATCGCAACCTGTGATTGCAAAAAAAGGTACTTTCAGCAACACATGGGCCATACAAGACAGTATTGACGTATCGAGGGTTGACTTCCAGAACCCAGTATCTCTCTTCTATATATGTAAATGTGATACTGGGTTCTGGCAGTCTTCTATATATGTAAATGTGATACTGGGTTCTGGCAGTCTTCTATATATGTAAATGTGATACTGGGTTCTGGCAGTCTTCTATATATGTAAATGTGATACTGGGTTCTGGCAGTCTTCTATATATGTAAATGTGATACTGGGTTCTGGCAGTCAACCCTCGCCCCCAACCCAACCTCGCCAACAATTTTCATCTCAATACCTTTCTCCTGATAAAGTGAGGTCAACATTGAGCATTCAAACAAAAGATGATGCACAGAAATGTGTTCTCTTCAGTCATAAGTAACGTCATGGGAATATTCAGTGTTCCATGTATTCAGCCTTAATTTATGAGTTAATCCAATAGTATGCCTTGGGCACGATGGTTAAGTAGCCCAGTTTTGACTAGTTTTCTCCAGACTCTTCCAAATGTACACAAGTTTATCTGGGCGACATCCTCTTGGCGAAAAGCCTGCATCGTTTCTAATCCCCAAGCCTCAGAAAAGACGACCCTTCTAGCTGTCGGCCAATAATCCTGACCCACTGTCATGCAGATTAATGAAATAGGTGGCCAGCACTCACCAAATTTGGAAGCTAACAATAAATGGCCTTCTGGCCACAGAACAGTGCAGGTTTTACATATAACAATGGATGGCCTTCTGGCCACAGAACAGTGCAGGTTTTTACATATAACAATGGATGGCCTTCTGGCCACAGAACAGTGCAGGTTTTACATATAACAATGAATGGCCTTCTGGCCACAGAACAGTGCAGGTTTTACATATAACAATGAATGGCCTTCTGGCCACAGAACAGTGCAGGTTTTACATATAACAATGAATGGCCTTCTGGCCACAGAACAGTGCAGGTTTTACATATAACAATGAATGGCCTTCTGGCCACAGAACAGTGCAGGTTTTACATATAACAATGAATGGCCTTCTGGCCACAGAACAGTGCAGGTTTTACATATAACAATGAATGGCCTTCTGGCCACAGAACAGTGCAGTTTTACATATAACAATGAATGGCCTTCTGGCCACAGAACAGTGCAGGTTTTACATAACAATGAACGGCCTTCTGGCCACAGAACAGTGCAGGTTTTACAAGTAACAGGTGGGTGACCAACGTTCCTTCGTTTTGTGGTCTGCACTTTAACATAACTACCCTCGATATTATCGGTAAAAAGAAAGTCCTGCTTAAGAACGAGAACATTCTATCTGTCTGGTTTTGTGATTGGTGGTCATAATATCATGCTACAGTGATATATGTATAATTGCATATACCAGTGAACCGAAACTAGAACTATAGGTGAATAACTCCACTGCTCTGTACCTCCTTCTGGATAGGGAAGATTGACAGACTTAAATGTGAAGGAAAGGCTAAAAGGGGATGTTTTAAAAACGGCTTGGGGACAGAGTGATTCATCTGTTGGCAATGCCTGCCATCCAGTCCCTATCGACAGGTTACGCTCTGCATTCTTCTGACTCCTGTTGCTGGCCATGGGAGGGATCAAGGCACCTGTGCAGCCCATGTGTTGAATGTAATCGAACAGCTTATGTCAGATTAATGTTACGTCATAGTTTCGATTATTTATTTATGACGTATATATGATGTGCACTTTGAGATAGCCACGTCGTCTTGACAGTAACTGCTGTTTTTCTTCTTCCTCTTGTGTTCTGCATAAATGGATTATCTACTGTTATTGTGACTGAATACATTAATCCAGTGACTAAGGTGGACTTTTGTCGTTCGTTATGGCTGGACTTCTAACATGAGGGATCAAGGCACCTGTGCAGCCCATGGTCTCCAGTCCTTCTTCAGCTCAGAAGTCACTAACACCACAAATCAAGTGTGGGAGGAAAAACAGTTATATTGACCAGTGCAAGAAGACATCCATTCATCATCTGAAACTTGCAGGCGCTCTGATCACTGATACCAAAGGTGTTGCCAATGGACAAAACGAATCCTCCACAAATAAACCTGCCACTTTTCTTTTTAGAAAAAAAAAAAGAAAAAAGAAAACAAAAGCACCTTACGTTGCACAATTTCATCTGTTGATACTGAAATCTACAATCTGCCATTTCTTTTTTAATAAACTGAAATGAGCTCTGCAGACCTTAAGAGGTAGCCATACTCCACCCTCATAATTCATATAGAAAAATACGACACCAAATGCATGTGCTTTATTTCGTAGTCACCATCCATTCAGCACACCTGGGCATATTCTTCTCCAAAGTTATTATAGGTTTAATGCGTGAACGACATTCTTATTCAAGTGTTCAAGCGAAAATGCTTGATTTTAAGTTTCATCTCAAACATGCAGAGAATACAGAAGGCTGCACCTACGTTAACCCTGAGTGGAAAAACAAATGTCAACATTGTCTGTCTGGAATGGGAATCGATCCCTGCACTGTGGAGCAAGAGCCTGACGCCTGAACCATAAAGCTAAACAGACCTCATGAGAGAAAGTTCAATAGCAAACACTGTGGAGCAAGAGCCTGACGCCTGAACCATAAAGCTAAACAGACCTCATGAGAGAAGTTCAATAGCAAACACTGTGGAGCAAGAGCCTGACGCCTGAACCATAAAGCTAAACAGACCTCATGAGAGAAGTTCAATAGCAAACACTGTGGAGCAAGAGCCTGACGCCTGAACCATAAAGCTAAACAGACCTCATGAGAGAAGGTAATAGCAAACAGCTACTAAGATGTAAGATGTCTGTCCTCAGTGTCTTTCCAAATGACCATCTCAGAGAGCTGGATGTACTGACCCACACGCTCTATAGATTCAAGGAAGAATTTGCCTCCAAACTTAAAATCACATAAACTGCCACAGTTCTCTCTGAACGTTTGGGACACCTGAATAAAAAAAAAAAGCCATCAGAACTGGAAAGACAAAAGCAACAAAGAAGTAGAGCGCCTTTTTGGTGGAGGTGTATTGCACTGGTCAGTGGCTGAGCAGCAAAACAGCCAGCCTTCAGAACTGACCACTGAGGCAAACAACAGCAAAGCTCAAACAGCGCTCATTAGCGTGACACACTGGGAGTCAGAGCCATAAGTGAAAAAAGACAGCGTGAAGCATTGGGAGGACAGTGTATGGTTCATGTGGATCTGCCATGACACCGGCTTACAGCGCTGATGGCATCCTCCTACATGGATGATGATGCAACACTGAACTGACCATGTCAAATCATGGATGATGATGCAACACTGAACTGACCCATGTCAATCATGGATGATGATGCAACACTGAACTGACCATGTCAATCATGGATGATGATGCAACACTGAACTGACCATGTCAATCATAGATGATGATGCAACACTGAACTGACCATGTCAATCAGCTGCTGAACGGGACAGCCGAAACTGATGAGCAGGCAAAGCACAACACGCAGCAACGTCCGTGTCTGGCAACTTTTGGCGATCCACTATTCATTGGACACACCAACAAACCAAGGGTTTAGGTGCATGGCACTGTTCCTTCATTGGACACACCAACAAACCAAGGGTTTAGGTGCGTGGCACTGTTCCTTCATTGGACACACCAACAAACCAAGGGTTTAGGTGCATGGCACTGTTCCTCAAGATCTCAATGGGAAAACCGTCATCACAACACCAGCTTGAAGGCATTCAGAAACAACTACCGGGACGCCCCTTCACTGAGCACGGCTGTGGAGATCATGACATCATTGTATGCAGGGGGACCTCCTGCTGGTGGATAATGTTTGCTAGTGATGTGCTTTTTCAAAAATGACTGATGGTCAGCTGCCGTGATGTTGTCATTAGAGAGATACAGGGTACATACTGTGCGAAATACTAACAACAACAACAACAACAACAACAACAGCGACGACGACGACGACGACAATGACGACAGAAAGTTATGCCAGCAGAATGGATGATGGGCCAACTCTTACAGGTCGTGCTCTGTGGGAAACTTGCTTCTACACCAGACTGGCTGAAATATCTGCACTGTAATGCAAGAATGCTGCGACAAGACACAACGACCGTCGCCATTAATCCAAAAGGCTGGGAAAGTCTTGACAGCTGACTGTAGCTATGGAGGTAAGGCATCATGACACGTACGCAAGTACGACAAGGACTGTAATGAAGAGCAACAAGTGAGAAGAGAACACATCCACCAGAGCACCGAGCATCCATCAGCCTACACAGACATGGCATTGCCTGCAAAAGCTGCAGTGAGGTATGTCACTAACGAACTGTGTTGTGCAGCAGCAGCAGCAGGTGCTACGATTGGCGATGACACAATTCCGTTGCCTCCCGAAGCAATAAGGGATAATGATTGCCTAGAAAGATTCATTAGGGCTAATCACTGCCTAGAAAGATTCATTAGGGCTAATCACTGCCTAGAAAGATTCATTCTGCTGTGTGGACAAGACACATATGCCATCTACTTCACTCTTCTTCAATTTGTTAAAAGAATAGAAGTCGCTCTGGAATGCAAAAGGTGGTTGTTGTACGAGTAGTAATGAAGAGCTGGCAAGCAAGTGGTTGAACCTGAGGCTTTAGGTCATCGGTTGTCATATATATCCAGGACATCTCCGTTTCCCCGTTCATTCTTGTGACTTCTCTACGACAGTCCCTGGTCCTTAGCTCTCCTTTCTTGAGACTAATCGGGAAGACAGGTCTTGCCTGGGGGTGGTCACGGGGATTGGTTTAAATAATGCAGTCAGCACATGGACGATTCGATGGGTTGATGTTAATCCAAACTGGAACTAGGCTGTTGGTTTCTGGATTTTCATTTGAGTTCCAGCGCTAAGAATTGCCTCTGCTTCTTGAGGGGTTTTCCTGAGCTATTCCAACTTGTTTTCCCCCGTGGTGAAATATGACTGAGATTCTTAAGACAAGGTCTTTTATCGCCTGTTTGTTTGTCTCAATGTTTGTGTGTTTTTGTCTTGGAACACAGATGATAATTTCCAATGAAGAGTTTGCAAAGTCTGCTCTGTTAGGCGATGCATGATCAGGGAGACTGATGATGGAGGACAGCTTGGACATCTGCTGCTTTCATGCTCAGTTTGGTTTGACCTCATTGAATCTCAAGCCTCAGGAGGATGATCTGAAAACGATTTCCATTTTCTTTGAAGAGAGAACCGCAATAGAATGTCAGCTATCAACTCTAAAGAAAAGAAAAAAAAGTCTAAGTCTGGGTCACATCTTCATGCGACAATACATTTCAATGTCAGAAGAATCTCTATTCATCATGCCTGAAGTTGAAGGTCTCAGTGTTCAGTTCGATTTTTCACCGCTCTACAATGCGCTGAGTGTGTGTTTGATGCAGACTTTTGCATCCACTGTACAGACTGGCATTATGTCTTAAAGCCAACTGTTTGCTCCTGTTGTCACACCGACTGCACAACTCCCTTCTCCAGAGACTAAAGATCTTCAGCTGGTCTCTTAGGA
>JADBJO010035940.1:0-7500 GCA_016801955.1 Conus betulinus | reverse complement strand
ATGCTTCATACAGACAGACTGACATGCACCATACACACAGACTGACATACACCATTCACACAGGCTGACATGCACCATACACAAAGGCTGACATGCACCATACACACAGACTGACATGCTTCATACACACAGACTGACATGCACCATACACACAGACGACATACACCATTCACACAGGCTGACACGCATCATACACACAGGCTGACATGCACCATACACACAGACTGACTTGCACCATACACATGGACTGACATACACATACACACAGGCTGACATGCACAATACACACAGACTGACATGCACATACACACAGACACACATGCACCATGACACAGGCTGACATGCACCATACACACAGGCTGACATGCACCATACACACAGGCTGACATGCACCATACACACAGACTGACATGCACCGTACACACAGACGGACATGCACCATACACAGACACATGCACACACAGGCTGACATGCACCATACACACAGACGGACATGCATCATACACACAGGACGGACATGCATCATACACACAGGCACATGCACCATACACACAGACGGACATGCATCATACACACAGACTGACATGCATCATACACACAGTCTGACATGCTTCGTACACACAGACGGACATGCACACCATACACACAGACGGACATGCACCATACACACAGACGGACATGCATCATACACACAGGCTGACATACACCATACACACAGACGGACATGCATCATACACACAGACTGACATGCATCATACACACAGTCTGACATGCACCATACACACAGACGGACATGCACCATACACATAGACTGACATACACCATAGACACAGACGGACATGCACCACACACATAGACTGACATACACTATTTACACAGATGGACATGCACCATACACATAGGCTGACATGCACCATACACACAGACGGACATGCACAATACACACAGATGGACATGCACCATACAGATATGCACAGTACACACAGACTGATGCACCATACACACAAACAGACACACAGACTGACATGCACCATACACACAAACAGACATGCACCGTACACACAGACTGACATGCACCATACAGACAGGCTTACATGCACCATATACACAGACTGACATGCACCATGCACATAGACAGACATGCACCATACACACAGACTAACATGCACCATACAGACATGCAAAATACACACAGGCTGGCATTCACCATACACACAAACAGACACATGCACCATACACACAGGCTGACGTGCACCATACACACAGACTGACATGCACCATACACGTAGACGGACCTGCACCTAAAAAACAGACTAATATGCACCATACACACAAGTTGACATGCACCATACACACAGACTGATATGCACCATACACATAGACTAACATGCACCATACACACAGACTGACATGCGCCATACAGACAGACTGACATGCGCCATACACACAGACTGACATGCACCATACACACAGGCTGACATGCACCATACACACAGACTGACATGCACCATACATACAGACTGACATGCACCTTACACACAGACTGACATGCGCCATACAGACAGACTGACATGCACCATACATACAGACTGACATGTACCTTACACAAAGGCTGACATGCACCATACACACAGACTGACATGCACCATACACACAGACGGACATGCACCATGCACACAGTCTGACATGCACCACACACACAGACTGACATACACCATACACACAGACGGACATGCACCATACACACAGACATACATGCACCATACACACAGACTGACATACACCATACACACAGACTGACATGCACCATACACACAGACATACATGCACCATACACACTGACGGACATGCACCATACACACAGACGGATTTGCACCATACACACAGGCTGACATGCACCTTACACAAAGGCTGACATGCACCATGCACCATGACACACAGGCACTGACGGACATGCACCATACACACAGACGGACATGCACCATACACACGGACGGACACCATACACACAGCACCATACACACAGGACGACATGCACCATACACACAGACTGACATGCACCATGACGGACATGCACCATACACACAGACTGACATGCACCATACACACAGACTGACATGCACCATACACACAGACAGACATGCACATACACACCACATGCACCACACACAGACATGCACCATAGCACCATACACACAGGACACACCATACACACAGACGGACATGCACCATACACACAGACGGACATGCACCATACACACACACAGACGGACATGCACCATACACACAGATGACATGCACCATACACACAGATGAAATGCACCATCTCTCTCTCTCTCCTTCTCTCCCACACTCACGTACTCACTCTCTCTCCCTTTCTACCTTTCCTCTTTCTCAGCCCTTACTCCCTTCTTTTCTCTCTCCTTTGGCCCCCCTTCCCTTCGTGGCTTACTTTTCCGTCTTTTGGTTTCCGTCTCTCCCTGCTTCTCCCTTTCGGACTCTCTACTCTCTCTCTTTTGACATTCTCACGTGTCTACAGCATGCAGTGTGTGAATGGAATCAGTGAGAAAGGAAAACGAAACAGGCAAACAAATCGCAACATACACTAGAGCAATTAAAAACCCAGACACCTCTGTAATCAAAGGAATACATTAATTAAAAACGGAAAAAAAAAAAAAAAAAAAACATTGTCCATCGCTAGAAAATCAAAATACACGTTGGAAGTGGGCATGAATGGAAGTGTTGAGCGTGCGCGTTAGTGGGCGCTCGTGTACACACGTATGCAGGCTTGAATGTTCAATGTGTAGGTTGGAAAAAGAAAAAAAAAAAAAAAAAAAAGACCGCCTAGAGAACGCCTAAAAAAAAAAAGAAAAAAAAAAGGAAGATAGAAAAAAGGAAGATAGAAAAAAGGAAAAGAAAATGCAAAGGGAAGATAGAAAAAAGAAAAAGAAAATGCAAAGGAAAAAAACAGGCGGGGGAAAGACTGGGATTAAAAAAAAAAAACAAAAAAAGACATGACCATGCACCATACCACACAGACTGATATGCACCATACACAGAGACTGACATGCACCATACACACAGACGACATGCAAGATACACAAAGACTGATATGCACCATACACGGACGGACATGCTCCATACACACATGACAGACATGCACCATACACACAGACTGACATGCACCATACACACAGACACATGCACCATACACAGAGACATGACATGCTGACCATGCTCCATACACACTGACGGACTGACATGCACCCACACACAAGACTGACATGCACCATACACACAGACTGCACATGCACCATACAGACTGATATGCACCATACACAGAAAAGTGACTGACATGCACCATACACACACACGACATGCACCATACACACAGACTGGCATCCACCATACAGACTGATATGCACATACACAGAGACGGACATGCACCATACACACAGACGACATGCACCATACACACAAACTGGACATGCATGCACCATACACACGGACGGACATGCTCCATACACACTGACGGACATGCACCATACACACACAGACTGACATGCACCATACACACAGAGACATGCACATACACACTGATACACACAGACTGACGGACATGCACCATACAGACTGACATGACATGCACCATACACACTGACGGACATGCACCATACACACAGACTGACATGCACCATACACACAGACTGACATGCACCACACACAGACTGACATGCACCATACACACAGACTGATATGCACCATACACACAGACTGACATGCACCATACACACAGATGACATGCACCATACACACAGAGTGACATGCACCATACACACAGACGGATATGCACCGTACACACGTACGGACATGCTCCATACACACTGACGGATATGCACCATACACACAGATGGACATGCACCTTACACACTGACGGACATGAACCATACACACAGACGGACATGCACCATACACACAGACGGACATGCACCATGCACACAGACGGACATGCACCATACACACAGACGGACATTCACCATACACACTGACGGACATGCACCATACAAACTGACGGACATGCACCATATACACAGAGGGACATGCACCCATACACACAGACGACATGCACCATACACACTGATGGACATGCACCATACACACTGACGGACATGCACACCATACACACAGACGGATATGCCACCATATACACAGAGGGACATGCACCATACACACAGACGACATGCACCATACACACTGCACACATCATACACACAGAGTGACATGCACCATACACACAGAGTGACATGCACCATACACACAGAGTGACATGCACCATACACACAGACGGACACACAGACCATGCAGACCATGCACCATACACACAGACTGACATGCACATACAGACGGACATGCCATACACACAGACTGACATGCACCATCAGACGGAGACATGCACCATACACACAGACTGACATGCACACACAGACGACATGCACCATACACACAGACTGATGCACCACACACAGACGACATGCACCATACAAACAGACGGACATGCACCATACGTACCGACTGACATGTTTCACACAAACAGACATGCACAGACAGACAGATAGGAATCCAGTAAACAAACTGACACATTCACACAATATAGGAGTAGGCAGATCAATGGACAGGACAACATATGGACGGGATGCCATTGGGAGTAGATCAGATCAATGGAGGACAGATATTGGGGATACAAAGAGGGACAGAGAGATAGAGAGAGATTAACATGTACAGGACAGAGATGGGAGAGAGAGAGAGGGGGGGGGGGGGGATGCAGGAGGGCACTGCATAGCAGAGAGGTCAGCGAGACACACGGGGCGGCACGTTTTCTGACACTGTCAATGGATACAGCAGTCGAGTGTCATGTCACACGATGAACGACCACACCGTTAGCCCTTCAGGCCGACTGTGATAAGCAGGTAAGGCGTTCCCTGGCGTCGGCCTTTCCCACAGCAGTGACAGCACAGACGACAACTTGACAACACCACTGCGGGCCGGTCCCTGTCCATCCTACTGTATTGGGACGAAGGTTCAGACTCCACAACAAGATCGGAGTAGGCAGATTAGCCAGCCAGTCTATAATATGTATTGGAGAGACGATGGGATTCAGACTTGCTTTGAGAGGAGAGATCTGTCAAAGGACAGCACTGATCCAAAATAAAGGAGGGCACATCTTCTCACTCAGTCCAGCACTTGTGGACACACTAAAGCAGATCGACAGACTCTGAACGATCTTCCGTCTCTCTCTCACTCTCTCTCGTCTCTCGACTCTCTCTCTACCTGAAACCAATGTTCACATGGCAATAGTAGCACAACTAATTTCTGAGCATCGTTAGATATAGCCTAGTCTCTTTTTTTATTAATTAGTATGCTTAACTTGCACCGGATCTACTGAGAAAACCAAATCTCCCAGCCGGCTTGTATGACCACAGATGGAAGCGATATCTCTATTGTGTTCGCTCTCGATCTCTCTCTGGCATTGTTGAGTCAATGGTGGCAAGTTGTTGCACATTGGCATTAGTTGATAGGCTTTGTTGGACAGTAGGTTGACGGCTTGATTGGGCATTGTGCAATGTGATGGGCTGTTGGCTTTGGCGTTGATGGGGCTGTATTGGCATTGTTGATGGGGCTGTGGCATGTTGAGAAATGTGTTGATGAAAGCGTGGCTTTTCGTAAGGAGCTGATTTGGCATGTTGTACCAAGTTGATGGGTGTGGTTTGTTGCACACATATTGGCTGTCATTTTACACCAAACACTGAATGAGTCATACTGTTTACATTCACACTTCACATGGTCATGTTTCAACTGTCACATTCTTCACTGGCATTTTACTGTCACATCTTCACATTTCACATGTCACATTACTTGGTCATCTTCACACGTAATTTACTGTCATATAAACACTGACGGTCAGTTTACTGTCACATCAGATGGACATGGTCACGTTACATTTCACTGGTCCATTTAACTGTCACACACTTCACACGTCATTTTACTGTCACATCTTCACACTGTGAATGTCACTTTAATGTCACATATTCACACGTGGGTCATTTTACTGTCACATACTTACATCTGGTCATTTTACTGTCACATTTCACACTCGGTCATTTGCTTTTCTCGTGATATCGTGCTTTGACCTCCACCCTGGCCCAGTGATTGGACATCGCAACCCGCACAATGTGTGCAGTCAGATGTGCACACGCAAACGGACACGGAACTGCCGCCTCTGCATAATCTTCACAGGTCAGTGAACGGACACTGCTTCATATACCAGACTGACATGCACACTGGTCATATACAGACGGGGTACATGCACCATACACACAGACGGACATCACCACACACACAGACCGGACATGCACCATACACACTAGATTGACATGCAACATACACACAGACGGACATTTTAGTCATACAACCTGACATGCCCACTACAGACTGACATGCACCATACAACACATACGACATGCACCATACACACACGACACTGCACATTAACATACTTCAGGTCTGACATGCACCATGCACACGACTGACATGCACCGTTACACACAGACGGACATGCACAACACACAAACAGACTGACATGCCCACTACACACAGACGGTCATGAACCATACACAACACACGACATTGCACCACACACACAGACAGTGACATGCACCATACACACAGACCGGACATGCACCATACACACACAGACGGACATCACCCTACAGTCACTCTGCACGACACAATTTGACATGTCACATACACACTGACGGACTGGCACCGTACACACAGACTTTACATGCACCATACACACAGTGCAGACATGGCACACGTACACTAGAACGGACATGCACATACGGACTGATAGCATCACACAAGTTGCACACATGCACCATACGGCACTGACGGACATGCACCGTAAATACACAGACTGACATGCACATATTACACACAGACAGGCATGCACCATTACAGACTGATATGCACCACAAACAACAGTTGACATGCACCCATACACACAGACGGACATGCACCGTACACACACAGACTGACACGCACTATACACACAGACTGGCATTGCACCATACACACAGACGGACATGCACCATCACACAGATGGACATGCAGCCATACACACAGAAACGGACAGGCACCATACACACAGACAGAGTGACATGCACATTACACACAGACTGACATTGTACCATACACACAGACGGACATGCACCGTACACACAGACTGACATGACCATACACACAGACTGACATGCACCCATACACATAGACAGGACATGAACCATACACACAGACGGACATGCATCCACACACAGAGACTGACATGCACCATACACACAAGACGGACATGCACCAGTACACACAGACGGACATGCACCATACAGACTGATCATGCACGCACACAAGTGACATGCACCATACAAACAGACGGACATGCACCGT
>JADBJO010035939.1:7500-11627 GCA_016801955.1 Conus betulinus | reverse complement strand
GTGGTGGCTGTTGTGGTGTGTGGTGTGTCTGTGTGTGTGGCGTGTGTGGGTGTGTGTGTGGGCGCGCGCGGCGCTGTGTATTTGGATTTTTAGTGCCGTTGCATTCACATTCCCCTCTCTGGTGTACTATCTGTTTGGAGTGATTTTATTCTATAGATGGATTTACACCACGCTGGTAATCAGTTGGCTCATAACAATTTGAGATTATCAAATGCATTTGACTGATTGATGGAAAAAAGATTGCTTGTTGATTCAATTGATTGTTCTTAGGCTTTTGTACCCCATCAGTTCTGGAGGACGTCATTTAAGGAACAGAATCGTCACCTTCCCAACATTGGACGATTCCCTGATGCTGGCCATTGGCACTGGTCCTGTCTGCAGTTTCGTTTACAAGTTTGGCAGGCTCGGGACCCCATGTTTGAGGGGGGCCAACTTACATGGGCACATGGGACCCTCGCCTGGAGAAGAGGAGACGATCCTAAGTGAGTCCATGTAGTGGCTCCAGTTAAAGCATGTGTGTTGTCCGTCTTTAGCAATAGGGCCACCACACCACACACACACGCACGGCACACATACACAACCCACCACCACACACACACACACCACACACGCGGCGGCGCCCGCGCGCGCGCGCGCCGCACGACGCACGGCAAGCACGCACGAACACCACACGAGAACACCAGACATTCATAACACACACACAACACAGCACACACACACACACAGCCAACACACACAAACACACAACAGAACTAAGACAAACAAACATAAACAATACCAACATTAAACCAACACAACACACGCACACAACAAACACACGTACAACAAACACAAAACACACAAACACACAACACACAAAAACAACACACACACACACACATATATAGATATTAGTGATATAGATATATTATTATATATATATTAGTATATATTATAGATATATATACACACCCACACACACAACTCGCAGTCAGTAAATTAATGACTGGGGAATTTCCTTCTGCAAATTCTTTCCTCAAAAGGGACCTTCTGTAGTGTGTTGACATGGCCGTTCTTTGGTTTAGTTAGTCAGTGGGAGATTGCATCTCTCAGGAGGTCAGCTAATGGCTTTTCTTTTTGTGTGTTACACATGCCTAGTAGGCCCCCTGTCGCACCCCATTGGCACCCGCGACTCACGCCCCCCGCTCCCTGAAACAACCCATATGAACACCCAAACCCCCCCCACCCCCACACGCCGAATTATAGTTTATCTGCCACAACCCCCCCCCCCCCTCGGGCAAAGAATCAAGTACAAGACCCCCCCAAAACACGACCCGTTTCGAAATTTCTAATTTTTTAATTTTTTTAATAGTAGGAATCGAAGGAAATGGAGCCTGCATCTTGTAAGCAGGCGCGCTCACTCAAATTCACAGGATGAGAGTCTCTAAAGAGGAACACTAGTTTGCACGTTCGTTAACGATCGCCCAGCCACCAAACCACCCAACCCAACCAAGCACTCCACCCCCCGCCCCAGCCCCAGGACTCAACTACTAAATTCGACACGACCCCCCCCCGCCCCCCTACCCCCCAATCGCTTGAAACCCTTGGGGTGCAGGGCATCCAGATTTTGGACGACCTGTGGCCACATCCCGCGCCAGGTAGAAAAGGCATTAATCGAAAGCGTGACCGGCCATCGCGGCCCATCAAGATCGCTCCTATGAAATCTACGGCGAAGGAGGTCAATCACCGACCGCAGCAAACAGGAGATGGGAGAGACTGGCGGAATATTAGCACTACAGGAGCTCCATCTCCAGGGATGAACTCAATCGACCAACATCAGCCATTGAGAACGACCACTCCCTGCCTTGCCATGGAGGAGCCACGACGCTCCATCCTTTATTGAGGAACCTCAGCTAAGGCCATCGATTGCCCTGCCTTTGTGGGGTAAAGCTACAGGCAGCAGTGACGGCAACACCAATGCAGCAGGGGAAGTCATCTAAAGCCGCAAGGACGGAGTCTCTCATCAGTCACCTCATGAGCTTCTGTGCCAGTGGTTAGGAAGAAATGGGACACATATCACCGGGAAATGCGCGATGCAAACATCATCACGCTTGTACAAGAACAACGGTGACCACAGTGACAGCAAATAGATATTGTTGAAAGTCCTCCTCAGCATTGTTGTGGCAAAGAAGCCTTCGTCCGGCGTGCCGTCCTGTCCACAACAGGCCTGCCAGTACTACTTGGATCCAAACTGGTGTGTGTCACCTCAGAGGGCACCGTGTGGGAACGCAGAGAAGGCGCAAGGGATCCACGATCAACATGTTTCTCCCTAAGGCAGACGTAAAAGAGATGGCTTACATCAAAAGAAGAAAGACAGACCTTGTGTCAGACCCCCAATCGTGTCGACTGCGTTAAACTTGGTTCAATAGGCGTTATGGTCAGGTCCCTTCATCCTACAACTAACCAGAATGAATGTGTATGCACTATTTATTTCATGACGATGAATCAGTCTTTCATGCAAAACATGAATGGCACTGTCCCGTAGTTCACAACGGTTAATCGTCGGACCCCATTTCCTGATCAAGAGCAGGGGGTAAACAAGGGTGCATGCTCGCTCCCACACTGTTTTGGCATCTTCTCTTCGCTAATGCTGGCTGACATATACGCCTTCCGACAGTCTGAAGGTCGGCATCTTCCTTCGCACTAGTAATGACGGAAGCCTCTTTAACGTGGCACGCTTCCGGAGCATAGACAAAGGCGCGGAAAGTTAACCTCAAATGGGAGATTGCTTTTTTCGCAGATGACGCTGCCTCACAGCCCACACCGAGGGGCGAGGAGGGGAGCGCTACAACGACTCATCAACTTGATTCGCTGATCACTGCACCGAGGTTTGGCCTCACTATCCACATGAGTTAAACAGCATCATGGGCCAAGACGCCATCAGCACTTTACTCCCCCATATCTCCAATCAGCGATCACGTCCTCGAAATGGTCACGAATTCATTTACCTGGGCTCCACCCGTCTCCAGCAACACCTTTCTCTGGACGCCGAGTGTAGCTGAACGGGATCGGCAAGCAGCAGAGCACTTTGGCAGGACAACAGTGATGGCCTGTCTAGCGAAGAGGAATCTGGAACCACACCCATGCTAACATGACAACACCAAGATGAAAACGTGTTACAACAGCCTGCATGCTGAGCCCAAGGATCTCGGATCTACGGAATCTATGCGACGAAGCATGGACGCTGCACTCTCTCGATGACAAGAACACAAACTGAACGCCTTTCACCTGCGCTGCTTAAGAAGCCTCCTGGGCATCATATGGCAGGATCACTTGCATCATCACAAACAAGGACATCCTTGACCCGGCGGGGACGCCCAGCATCATCACCATGCTGACTCAAGAGATGTCCTGCGCTGGCTTGACCACTCAGCGCATGGATGACGGTCGCATCACGATGGACATGCTGTATGGGGACCTGGCTTCAGGCTCCAGACCCACAGGACGGCCAACCCTATGCTTCAAAGATGCACGCAAGCACGACCTAAGGACAGGCGGCCTCGACCCAGCAGAGCTGGAGACAGCAAGCTTCAGACCGGCGTCCACCATCAAGGCCAGCATCAAACAAGGAGAACAGAGGAGAGAGGGGCTCAGAGGGAAGAAGAGAGAGGCGCCACAGACGACAAAGACTTGTGTCAGTTACAACAGACACTCATGACCGAGACTTCACCTGCAGCAACTGCAGCAGCAGAGTCTGCCGTTCAAGGACCGGGCTCTTCAGCCACAGAAATGGCGCTTAGAGAACCCATAACTAACTTATCCATAGCGCAACACCAATGTCTCGCGAGACAGACAGATGCCACTGAATGATGAAATAAAAACAAATTAATAAGAGGAAAGAGAGGATTACTTGTCACTTTTCGTGATAATATTGGCGACAGTAGTACTAGTATTAATAGTGATATTACACCCGTTTTTTCATTATCCTGAATGGTGATTATCTTGCTTGAAGAAGACATTAAAGGTCGAAAACAGGCCGCCTTTTTTGTTGTAATTTGTTGTGTCTCTGTTTTCAGTAGTCAGATAAACTATAATTTACTTTTATTTTATTTTTTTTTCAATTTCCATTGCAGTCACCTGACTGAAAA
>JADBJO010035939.1:0-2500 GCA_016801955.1 Conus betulinus | reverse complement strand
CTTGAACATGTGAATTGTTATGTTGCAAACTAAGTCTGACTTAATAAACTTGAATATAACCTGAGAAGGATTAATAAGTTGTTAGAGATGTTTTAAAGCAAATGTGCCATGATGACGAGGTCAACTGCGGATAGAATTCAATAGCTTGTTCTAAAAGAATACTGATGACGAGTTAGTTATATCAGTTAACGAAAGTTTCCCTAAGAGAAGGAAATCCACAACTACAAAAGAAGGAAGAGTTGTCAACAGAAAAGAAAATCAAACAATGTGATGAAAACAGATTTGTATTGGTATTTGAAGAACTACATAAAACAAAATTAGCTTGTGCAGCAAGTATAAAATTTATAGCGATGATTCAGTTATCCTCTATGTTGCCATTTGTTCTTGTTTGGTCTTGTCATTTGAAAGAGTCTCTCTCTCTCTCTCTCTCTCTCTCTCTCTCTCTCTCTCTCTCTCTCTCTCTATATATATATATATATATATATATATATATATATATAATATATATATATATGTCCTGTTTAGTAAATCAGACTTTTATTATTATCATGGGGATAGTTACCACTCCCGCGGTCACTGAGGAGAAACAATCAGGTTTCGAAATACCAGTATCTGACCAGGAGTTATATGTTAGTGAGTTTTGCCCCCACATGGAGATTGTCTCCCACTTGGAGACTATAAAACTTACCTGAAGGCTCATTTTGAGAAGCAATTATTATTCCCCATTCACCCACTCAAGCACATACTGTCAGTTAGACAGAATTATCTACCACTGCAGATATGAATGCTTATCTCCCCCTCTTTCTTCAATCTAAGACATAAGAGGAAGCTTTGTTTATAATTGAATATTCTTGCAGTCATTGCAACACCAAGCTGTTCCGTAAGTTGCGGAATGGTGCTCGGTACTTATCCTTGGAATTCATTAGTTAATTGTAATTCAGTCCCTTGTGGATTCATTGCAAGAACTGGCCCTCAGCACTTGTGTCTTAAGAAGTTATATTTTTTTATATGTTCTACTTTTCACAAGAAAAAATGTAGCTTGTTTTGCTCTTTCATGGTTTTCGTTTGCTTTTTAGATCGCATCTTTGGTTTCTTTTTGAAAACTCAACAAAACATACTACGGTACTGCACACCAGCCTTTTTCTGGGATAGCATTCTTCTTAAAACCAAAAAGGCACAAGAGTTAAATTACCACTTTTGTGGTCACTGAGGAGGAGAAACAATCAGGTTTCGAGATACCGGTATCTGACCAGGAGTTATATGTTAGTGAGTTTTCTGCCCATTGGAGATTGTCTACCTCTTGGTATATGACCAGGAGTTATATGTTAGTGAGTTTTCTGCCCATTGGAGATTGTCTCCCTCTTGGAGACTATTGTTATTCCCCATTCACCCACTCAAACACATACTGTCAGTTAGACAGAATTACCTACCACTCCAGATATGAATGCTATCTCCCCCTATTTGTTCAATTTAAGACATAAGAGCAAATTTTGTTTATAATTGAATATTTCTTGCAGTCATTGCAACACCAAGATGCTCTGTAAGTTGCTTGAATGGTGCTCGGTACTATCCTTGGAATTTATTAGTTTATTGTAATTCAGTCCCTTGTGGATTCATTGCAAGAACTGGCCCTTGGCACTTCTGTCTTAAGAGGTTTTATATATATATATATATATATATATATATATATATATATATTTTTTTTTTTTTTTTTTTTTTTTTTTTTCTACTTTTCACAAGAATGTGTAGCTTGTTTTGCTCTTTCATGATTTTTTTTTTTTGCTTCTTAGATGGCACCTTTGGCTATTTTCTTTTTTGAAAACTCAACAAACATACTACGTATTGCACACCAGCCTTTTCCTGGGATAGCTTCTTCCAAAAGGCAGCAAACCAAAAAGGCAGAGGAGGAGTGACGTTACCACTTCCGCGGTCACTTAGGAGAAACAATCAGGTTTCGAAAATACCGGTATCTGACCAGGAGTTATATGTTAGTGAGGTTTTCACCCCATTAGAGAGATGTCTCCCCTTGGATACTATTAAATTTGCTGAAGGCTCATTTTGAGAAGCAAGCAGTTATTATTCCCCATTCACGCACTCAAGCACAAAACTGTCAGTTAGGCAGAATTATCTACCTCTGCAGATATGAATGCCTATTCCCCTTATTTATCACTCTCTCTCTCTCTCTCCTCTCTCTCTCTCTCTCTCTCTCTCTCTCTCTCTCACACACCACACACACACACACACACACACACACTCACATATATATATATATATATATATATATATATATATATATATATAATATATATATATATATATCTTATTTACGCGCGCGCGTGTGTGTGTGTGTGTGTGTGTTTTCTTTTCCATACTCTAATGAATGGCAACGATGCAGTGCCCCCTCTTGAAGATGTGAAAGAGCTAGGCATGGAGTTGGACGTGAATTTGACCCAAAACTACTGGAAGTATTATTCGCTGAACGCCAAAGCGGACAATGAGA
>JADBJO010035938.1:0-11628 GCA_016801955.1 Conus betulinus | reverse complement strand
CGTCATCATCTCATTGTCGTATCTTCGGGCGTCGTTGCCATAATCATTGTCGGTCATCTCATGCATCATTCATCATCATCATCATCATCATCTTAAATGGTTGTGTCCCTTCTGATGTTCTTAGGGTGATTCGTGTTTTCATTCTGTGCATGTTTGCAGATGAAACAGGATCAACTTGATCGTCTTATGTAAAGTCCACAAGCTTAGAAGGAAACTGCAGGTCTGAAGAACGGTGTCAACTATCAAAATCCTTTTTCTCTTTTGCACGTTCACTTCTCCTATTACAACTGGCTGACTCTCCTAATTCTTCAGAATATACAGACAAATGAGCAAGTAAATAACCACGAACTGAATAAACGAATGAATGAATGGATGAATGGATGAAAGAATGAATGAATGGATGAATGAATAAATGGATGAATGGATGAAATGAATGAATGAATGCATGAATAAATGAAGGAATGAAGGAAATTAACGAATGAATGGGAAAAAGGAAAAAAAGGAAGAAAGAGGAATGAATGAATGAATGAATGAATGATGAATGAATGAAATGAATGAATGAATGAATGCGCAGATTCACAAGCTAATCGTTTAAAATCAAAAAACCGTTTGATTGCAAGCCGTGATGCGTCAAGTGTCCATTTTCGTAGTACTATTAACTTCGTGTAAACACGTTAAATCGCAGACTGCCTACTTTCTTACTTAGAGCGCAAGAATTACTGTTCACACAAAGTTCTGAATACCTTTACACATATATCTACTTCTGTCTCAAAACTCTTGGCATCTGATCTGGCGCATAGGCAAGCTGAAATCCTGGTATCAAGCTCTGACATGTCCTTGGCGGTTTTCGGCCTTTTCCGTCAGACGAAATGCGCTTAGAATATGGGCAGTGCATAAGAACAGGACAGTGAGAAAATAACTGGATAAAAGTGATGGTTTCGAGACATTTTTTGCACACTGTAATCAAGATTTCAAGGGGAGTAACTCTCGCCTTGTGACGTAGGTGGTGTGTAGCAAGCATGGCAGACGGAACGAAAGAGAGCTGCTTTCGCCATGAAAAAGACGATGAATTACCACTTCCAGTGGTTCAGAATGCGGAATTCGAAATTCAGCCATACAGATACGAACCCTTTGCACCTGTGGATGACCATGAAGAAGAGGACACATCAAAAAAAACCTGAATACGATAGACTGGAGTCAACTGAATGGTAAGTTCCAGACTAGGTGCGAGTCACGTCACAGTCGAGTGTTTGTGAATCATTGTTTCTTCGTCTTGTCGCAGCGACTGTGTCAGTGTGTGTCGCTCACTGGTAGTGGAATAGCGTAGTCATGAGCGAGCAGCAAAATATGAAACCATGTTGAAATTTCTTGTTAAAAAGTTTGATACAACCCTGGATCACTGGCTTAGGCTAGTTGAGTCCCCCCCTCCCCCCACCCCTTTTTTTTTTGTCCCTTACCTGCCGCAACACGCAGCCCCGGAGCTGAACTCAGGAGTATGCAGTTGGAGTACTAAGGCGATTGTACAGCTCTTTAGCCATCTTTTTGTTGCCCCTATTAGATCTTTGTTTATTTCATCTTACGCCTCTGTGCACACAGGTCAATAATAATCAACTATGACAGCAGGCCTACAAAATTGAAGATTGAAGCTTACGTTTAATGTTACACACTTTTGAAAAATTTAAATGTCGTATTCAAATCGCCATACTCTTTGTTTTTCGAACTGGAATCAACCAACAACGAAGAGAGTAGGCCTACTACGTGTGTGTGTGTGTGTGTGTGTGTGTGTGTGTGTGTGTGTGTTTGTGTATACAGTACAGGCCTGAAATCAAGTTTGTGTTTGAGAGAAAGCATAAATTGTTTATGTTTAAAAATAAATATAGAAAAACTAAATCACATCAACCACCCACACACAAAGTCTAAATTTGCAATCACCAATGCTTACCAATAGAATTAACAATTTCCCGTAGTATTTCACCTTGGTCAATAATATATTTTGTTTCTCTGTGCATTTCAGGTGCTCTTGTCATTGCTGCTTATGCATGGCAACTGTGCATGAGTGCATTTGCTGCTGCGAAATCCAAGAGATAGCACCAATGCTGGAGGAAGTGAATGTAGGCTGCATCACCCTGCATCCAGGTTTCAGTCCTGTGTGCCTGAATCCATATGTCCTCCAGACAGCCTACTACCACTACAGGCAACAGTACAACGAGACCATCTCTGATGTAAACAAGTAGGTCTTTTTCTTGATGAATTTGTTTCTTGTTTAAAAAAAAAATCAACAATGTGCTGTTGGCACAGTAAGAAGATGGGAAACACACACTCGGAATTTGTCTGTATTATGCTGGGGGTGAATGCGAGGGGCAGCAAGTATGGTGGTCTTTGGAGTAAAGTACAGTGGCTGGGCAAGGGGGAAAAAAAACGGCAATGTGTGTACATGAAATTATTTTTAATTCATGTCAAGAACAGTGTAAGGTGGTGGAGAAGGAGATGGGAATGTAAACACAACACTGTAACACTTGGTGAACAAACACAAGAACGGTAGACCAGCAGCAGCTGCTCACACACACACAAGCGGGCAATTTTGCAGTTCACTATTATTTTGACCACATACTGTGAAAGTGCCCTGAAGCACTATCTCCCACCGCTCATTTTTTACTCCCTCTTGCTCGGCCTTCCCATTTCTTTTATTGTCTCTGCCAGTTCCTACTGAACACCCCATAGCCCCTCCACCCACACTTTTTTGACTGGCTCTTCTTTAGTTCAGCCACCAAGGACAGCACTCTGAAATGTCCTGATCTTGATTTACCGCTTTCTGCCAGTTACACAATGACCCACATGTGTGCCTCTCAAGGTGGAAAATTTTAGAGCGGATCTGATTTAGTAATATCTTTGTGTATGGATTAACTGGAAAGGTCTTTACAATGACTGTCATTCTGCTAAGTTTGATGAGGCTCTTGCTTGTGTTTGCTTAGAAAATGTCAACGATAAAAAAAACACACACACATCTGAAATAGTATGGTAACTGGACTCGTAAGTGTAAAATTCACTTTTATCTCTAGCATTCTGGTTAAAATGTGTATGTGGTCACATATATATTCTCTAGGTGTAAAGTGTGATCTGTAACTATCTTGTCCTGTTGTGCACAAGCAACAAAACATACATTTTTTTGTGAACACACATTTTCGTGCTTTGAAATCATTCGACCCTTTGCACCAGTGCAGCAACATATTTTGTAGTTGACTCAGCCTGCAGGCTTGAGATCAGACATGAATACATTTCACAGTGAAATCATTTCTTCAAAGAACATTTCAAAAAACTAACATGAAGAACTCAGAGGATTGTGCCTAGCGATTTTTGTTTGTGTATACGTGTCTGTATATCCAACAACAACAAAAAACTTTCCTCAGCATACATTGAACTCTCTCACTCTGATCCATTCAAACTTTAAAAAAAAAGATAACTCATCTCTAATATGTTTCATGGATTTTTTACTACAATATTGTCCAACATGTACAAATATGATTAATAACAAAATAGACATACAAAATGTGGTAATCTGCTTCCGGAAATGTACAGCAAAGAGAAAGATCATGTAGATGAAACAATGGAGAAGAGAGAAAGAAGGAACTGTGGAATGGAAGACAGAATGAGGAAAGAAATAGAAAAAAAGTATTTAAAAAAAACAAAAAAAAAAACTAACATGTGTCAAACATACCGACATATACAGAATATCGGACGGCAAAATTTACAGTTATGACATGCATTACACATAGAATATTGTATAGCTCACGTTACAACTTTGATTGAATTGAAAGTTTATTTCACAGGTCTTATATACTACATTCTAGTAAGTTGTGCATGTGATATTTAAAAAATGCAGTGATCAGGAAAACTTACCTCTCTGTCTCTCTCTTTCTCAGTCAGTCAGTACATAATACACATATATATGTCTTGTTTAAAAGTCATCTTTTCTGCCTTTTTTTTTCAGCCGCTACCGTTACACTGCCTACAGACAGCTTGCAAGGTTTGTCTGGGGCTACTTGGGGAAGGAAATTCGAGTCGTCCTTCCAGCCTGTGCGGTCCTTGCCATCCGCAAAACTTTTCCGAGCCCCAATGGACAGTATACTGGCTTTCTTGAGCCAGAATAACATAGGTTGAAAACAAAAAAAAAGTGATTTGTCCAGCTGATGATTCTTCTTCTTGAATAAATTGTTTTGTTGAAAGAGTGATGATGATGATGTATCAACAATATTGAAAGAGTGAAGTAAATATAACACCCACACCCAGACACGAAATGTGTTCAACGGAAAAAAAACATCTCCCAGAAACATACTGTCTGCACTTTCAGACTGGGAAGACAAGAAATCTAAACTCCAGTTGACGAGTTCATCCTGCTGTCTCAACATGTGTATATCTCAGTAATTAACAACTTGTACTTCTATGTTTGTAATTGTATGTGAAGAAAATGTAAGAACAGGATTTGTAAAAAAAAATTAACAAACTTTACAAAGGGATGTTATTAAAACCCAAAAAAACAGCAAAAAAAAAAAAGAAAAAAAAACAGCAATGGGCGGCTTTGATTCTCTGGTGCAGTTTCACCATCAAACCCCCATCCACCCTCTTAAAGAATGGTAGTGTTATTCCCTACCCCAACACACATCTCTGCCCAACAGCCCTGAAAATGCACTGCGTGTTCTTAAAACTTTATACCCCCACCCACCCTCTACAGTGCAACGGAGGTAAGGGAGAGAGGCAAAAGTTTTATGTTTTGTCAATACTGTGCCCCATATCCTCAGCTCCCATCTTCCTTTCATTATCTCAAAACAAAACAAAATCTTTAGCTCAGGCTGAACAAATTTTCTGTTGCCAAATGTGTCCCCTGCAGGCCTTCTCGCACGCCATGCCATGCCTGTGCATGCACACACTAGTCACAGGAATCTGTGTTGACAGCGCCCTGATGTATTGTATCGACTGAGAAGGCGGTTGACTGCCTCAGCTTTGTCTGGCTTCTGATAGGATGAACAAAAATGGTGGTGGGATGTCATCCTCATCAGTCTCCTCCTCCTCCTCCTCATCCAGTTGTGGCTGCTGCTTAAGAAGTGCCAGTCTCTCAGCAAGTGTCTGCTTCTGTGCCAGACTGATCACTTGCTTCATCAGGCGGTAGACATAACCTGCACATTCATTTATATCATTAGAAATCAAAAGAAACTCATTCAGCATGGCTTAGTATCTTAGGGAGGGTGGAGGTGGCATTGCTATATGTATATTCCAAGTTCTTCAAGTAGGTTATACCTGTAAAATAATTTTTTCAGCTACAGTCTCCACAACATCAAAAACCTTTGTGTCCCCTCATGGCAACAGCCCTGAAAATGTTAACAAGGCCTACAGCTTCAGAACCAAACACAGTGCAGAATGCAAGCAATGCAAGTCACAGTATATTTAATAAAGCTCCCCCTCCCCATCCTATATTAGTTGGCAAGCTGATTCCCCCAACATCCACCACTTTACACCATCCCTCTCCAATATCAATTTTATGCTGGCTGTGTGTTCATCCTAAACAATGGTATGCTCTGATCCATTCAAAAGTGACACCAAACAAATACTGTCTCTGACAAGTCGTTACTCATAAGAATCAACGTAATTTTTTTTCAATTTCCAATGCCACCAATGGATATCCTGGATTAAGTAACAAAGATTTCTTTCCTTTTTTTTACAGTAATAAAGTAAGGAATAAAAAAATATCACCTACAATAATCAAACTCCTCTTTGATCTCCTGTATACTGAACTCCTTTCTCCCCTTTCTGAAAGAAAGGTTGAAGGACTTGTTCCCATCCTTTGTGGTGGCCTGCTGTCTGTTACTGTTGCAATTAAAATGCAGGGCAGCCAGTTTTGTTCTGAAACACAATACGAAGCACACAAACACACATACTTTTTAAGCTTGGATAAAAGCTTAACAATTGCTAAAATAATGCTAAAGTAACCCTATTGATTATAAGAAATCATAATTTTTTCCCAATGTACTAAAGTTGCCATCCATTTATATACAGTTATATATAGGTATGACCATGACCAAAAAAGGCTGGGGGGTGGGGGGGTTGTCAAGAGACCTACAATAAAAGAAAACATATGAAAATAGCTGGGAAAAGCATGAACATACAATCAAGGACAAGACAAAAATGTATTCTCTGCATATCATTTTCACCTACCGGTTTATGTTCAAGGAATTGTCTTGAAACATTGAAGTTCGTAGAACTACACAATATATCACATAATTGGAATCAGGACACAGAAGCAAGTATGTTATCAACACTTTTACTTTAGTCTTGATTAGAACAGTAACAGGGAGGGAGGGCATTCTTGCTTTTCAATTTGTTTACCTGTGCAGCATGCCTTTGAAGGAAAACCCAAACATTTTGGGAGCAAAATGGTTCAGTGTGGAGTGGAATCCTTCAATGGCAGCTGTCTGTGGCCGGTCGACAGCATGGTCACGTCCTTCAGCATCTGACGGCTGTTCAACACCTCTCCTAGGGTCACAGACAATTTAGTACCTGCAACACAAGGATTGAAATGAAGACAATACTCTTTTTCCTTTCCATGTGTTGATTGCAACCAAGATGCATATGTATACAATTTGGCTGTCTGACTTATCGGGTGCAATGAATCTTCCATCATGACACAGACAAACATGAGTATCAGACATCTTAGCTGAGACATGTACAACTGATTGTAAACAAGCAGAGGAAAGTATACCTCCTTTTAACCATTTCTTCTTCCTTTCTGGGCCTTCAAGTCCAGGATGTAGACACTCAGGGAAGAGTGGGCCACTGTGGGTATGCTTGTCGTGAAGATGATTTTCCAAGCTCTTCCACTTCTCCAGCATGACCTGTCCCTGCTTCTCAGCTGCAGTGTTGGAAGAGGCAGCAACCAACCCAGTACAGGTGATTTATTATGGATTTAATCCACAGAGACAGATCGCTGCACTCCTTCTGACTTGAAATTTCAAACAGTTTTTTTTCAAACCTGAAAGCGTGAGACAAGAAATTGAAATGAAATAATGTGTTAAAAAAATGCCTTGTCATGCTTAAAACAGTGAAGGCTGTCCTTTTCACTGTAAAAGTCATCCATAACCTTTTTTTTATGCCTCTTGCAAATCTAAATTTCATGAAGAAAACAAAAATTGTAAAATTGGAAAACTATAATCATGTTAGAAGCAGGTTACCCATAAAACAGATACCCATGCCTGTGAAATACCTTTAGCAAAAAGGATTGGTAAAAGCAAGTCTGCAGAAATTCACACAGCAGTGTAAAGGCAGCTAAAATATTAAGAGTATTTTTTATAAATACAGCTGAAAAACATATTCTGATGTATACATGTAATGTGTCAGTCTGTGCATTAATGTTATCACTGTTGGGGCCATCAGGATGTATTAAACATTCACAATACTTCCTACACTGGAGTGTTGACAAGAACACAACAAACAAACATGGGAAAGGAAAAACAGTATAAAAATGAGGAGGGTGGGCAGTTTGGATTGGCTGTTGGTTGTAACTAAGTGCTTACCCTTCGCAACATGCCAGACATCTATGGAATGCTTTACATCCTTCATATTTTCCCGCACATGTGTTTGATGATCATGGGGTGTCGATCAGTGACAAGTTCACCAATATCCAAGTTCTGGCTAGTGAAGAACTTGATGCTGCTCAGGAGCCCCGCCTTCTCCATGTGGGCACTGCCTCCAACTTGATTGCTCTGTAAAGTATAGGTTATGAAGAAACTCGAGGAGTAAGTGTAGCATATCTCAACAAGTCTGTAAGTTATGCATTTTTTTTTTTTAAAGATTTGAGTAAACTTCTAAATTAAGAACTGAATGATGCATAAATAGGTGCAAAAGGATTGTTTCATGCAGTTCATGTTTGTGAAAAATCTTGAACCATTTTCCTATCACCAAAAGAGTGTTGGAGATATGACTCACTTGCTTGAGCTGTACATCTACAACCATCATGAAGTCCAGATCCATGACTGTGTAAGTGCCATATTTGGCACAGTGGCCTGGTGTGTCAGCTCTCCCATCACCCCCAAGCGTAAGCTGGCCTTCACGTTCCTTCACCTGTTAAAGAATACACAGTTCAGTTGTCAGGCAGAGTACTGCTCAAGAAATATTTGCCTTTGAGAAAATCAGTCAGTTCAAAAAAAAAAAAAGACCTTTGTATTTATAACAATTATATGTAACACTCTAGCAACTGCTGTTGTGAAAAAATGCTGTTTTGCTCAGTTTTAAAACTGATAAATGTTTACTTCCCTGGTTGATGTAGATAGTCTGGAAGCAGTTCCATTCATGGTCAATCGCAGGATGAAGATACGCTTTCTGATGACAGTAGAAGGTATCTTCAGACACAGCAGCAACTCCCATGTGACGAAGAAACCGTAGGGTTTTTGTGGGCTGGGATCCTGTGAAACAAAAAGCCATCATGTTTACAGACCTGTATTATTACTGTCCCAAAATTTACAGAAAATGGTTGCAGTCACATGTAACTTACATAATTATTTCACATATTTATCTTATGCATCTATGCCTCTCACAACATGCAGACTTTTTTAATGGGAAAAACTAGTCCCTATTCTCCCCAGATCCACACAGACAAGGATATTAGAACAACATGCTTTACCTGAAAACAATATGCTTGCTGTCATTAGCAGGTTTCCTTCTGGTATCTCCCCAAACAGAAGGCTGGCTGGTCCAGATCCTGGTATGCTTGCAAACGCTACACTCCTGCTTCACTTGTAGCATGGAACCCACTCCCTTTTCATGGCTGGCAGGGTGGCTTGGCAACATCCAGAACACGTTGCAAACAGTTCAAGAAGTTTGCTTTCAAAAACAATGTATTTCCTCTCCTGGTCTGAGGACTGTTGAAAGCTGAAACACATATACAGTATATTGGGATGTTATTTGAGCTCATTTAAACAAGCTCAAAGGAAAAAAAAAAAAAGTAAACATACTTTCTTCTGTTTCAAGCTACTTTTAAGACATATTTTGTTTAAAAATCAGATTCCAAATGTCTCTGGCAAAGAGCAATTGAAAACAAAGAAGTAGAATCAAACAAGCACACCTCAGGAATGCAAAGTGGAAGCAAAAAAAATGTTCAGCCCGTGGCCAGCAACTCCAATTCTTTTGACTATTTTCAGTTTTCTTACTTCACTTCAACTTGCACTTAGGTTGGGGGATGGCTTTGTCTCCAACATTTTTTTTTTTTCTTTTTGAAGGGGTGGAGTATTATACAACACACTTGATGATGTCACACATAAACTTTGGGCTGTCCCAACAGTGAAGTCACTATTTTGATTCCTATCAACCCCAGCTGAGCCTCGTGTTAAAAAAAAAAACAATATAATACACCCCCACACGCTGCACTGATTTGTGTACGACACCTTCAGCCATTAATCCATGAACTGTGTGGCCTACAGGCCGACTGGACAGCAGCACCGTATCCCCTTATTTCAAAATATTTTCAGTGATTTGCCAAGGGCCAACACTTTGCTACATCCCTGCACACACACACACACACATAGAGTCTGAATGTTCAGCAACATTACTAACAGCAATCCATACTACTGTGCCCAACCCCACTTTCTCAATGATTTCTGTACCAAGACTACCATAATACTAAGATCAAATAATCATCATTTTGAAGAAAATGTGTTACCTTTCCATGTCTTCTTCCTCTTCCAATCCCTGTCTGATTCTTCTGACAGTTGATCTTCATCGAAAATAAAGTCTTTGTCCTGGTTATCATCATGCCATGGCTCACTGAGTTCTGACGATGGTTCCATCTGGCTCTCATATTCTGTGGAATAAGGCAGTTCTGCACTGGTAGTGGCTGGATGCCTTATTTGACCTGGCTCACACTGGGTGCTCGTACAGCGTGTGTCAGGTTGGGGGTTTGAACATCTGTAAGAATAAAAAAAATATATATACAGACATCATGAACAGTCAGATCCACATACCATTAAGAAAAGAAATATGCTTTGTAAGTTTAAACTAGGTTTTACTTCTGATCAAGAGAAACAGTGCAGCTGACTGCTTAATTCCAAATTCAGCACAACAGAGAAGGAAAAACCTCACAATAAAATTTTTTTTTTAAGTCTATATATGAAAGAAAAGAAAAAAGAAAAAGAACAAAATTTCACTACACAAAATTCAAGTTGATTTCAACAAAAACATCCAGTCAAAAAGATTTTTTAAAATGCTGAAAGACAAAAAATGCGGATACTTCAAGCTTAAAAATATGCATGAACTGAAGCTTAATCAACTTGTCCTCTAAATTAATCCTCACACCCAACCACCTCCCCGAAATGTACATACCTCTGTGACGGATCTCTGGGTAAACTTGAACACCTCTGCTGTATGTCTTGGGTCTGCTAATTTCTTTTGGCACCACTACTTGCAATGACACCTGGAAGTAAGAAGAAACTATAGTAAACATAGCTACCAGATAAATGTATCAAAAATTAATTTTAAATTTCAAATGATATAAACATTGTTACCAGAACAATGTATCAAATATGGCACAGGAACATTATACAAAGCTCATGGATGGATAGATAGGTAGCTAAGTAGGTTGATAGGTTGGTAAGCTGGTTGGTAAGTAGGTGGCTAGGTAGGCAGACAGGCAGGTAGGAAGACAGACAGATACAGCTAGATTTTATAACTGCACACAAACACAGTGCTATCACCATTATGAGTGGACAATGTCTGACATAAAACAATGAACTGCACTATCCCCGAAAGTTGTAGTTCATGAAAATATATCTTTTGAGGAGTGAACACTGCAAAATCCAGCCAAAGTTCTGTTATTTTCTCGAAAATCTGTGTATAATACCCAGAAACAATATACAATATATAGCAAATGAAACAAACACCAGCCAGGACTTATATGAATCATGAATGTCGTGGAAGAAAAGCTTGCCTCAGTCTGAACCTCTTCATCAGCTGTCAGCTTCTGTGGCTGATCCTCAATCACAGGTGAAGAAGATTCTGTTTCCTCAACCATGTAATTTTGCAGGACTTTGTCAACAACCTGTGCAATCAAATTCGCCTTTTAATGAAAAGCAACCAATATAAAATAAAATCGTAACATTTTCCAGTGTTGAAATTCTTCAGAAAGAAAAATAAATAATGTAACATGAAAAATATGAATGACCTGTGGGCAGGGGATGGCTGGGGGTGGTGTGTGTGTGGTGTGTGGGGGGGGGGGGGGGGGGGGGGGGGGGGAGTACAAAACTAGCAATAGTCTTCAGTTTTTGATTTCAGTTCAGATTCTCTGGGATTTAGCTAAGCATTGTGTGTTGATTTTGTTTTCACAGTTGGGAAAAAAAAGTTTATTCCTTCCACCACACTACACTTCCCATTTACAATACATAAGCTCTACAGAATGCCAAGTATTTAGGTACCCAAGGAATAGTGAAAGAATAGTTCATCTGCCAAAAAAAAACTGGTGTACATGTTGTTTAAAAATTTGATATAATACAATCAAAAATGCCAGCAAATCAAGATGAAGTAAAACAGTGTAAAAACTGATCATGAAAATAATACTGACAATTAAAAATGACTAAAAACATCAGAAGTGTT
>JADBJO010035937.1:0-11629 GCA_016801955.1 Conus betulinus | reverse complement strand
GACAAACAGACCTTGGCGATGGATACAAGATGCCCCCTCTCAAGGCCTTCATGGATGACACTACAGTGATTTAGGCCATTCCAACAGTACAGAAGAGCCAGTCAAGAGCCTGGAAGATGGTATGGTATGATGATACGCTGAAAGACACACAAAGAGCAAAAGAAAACCAAACAGATGTCGGAAGAAGGCTTGGAGACCATTGACCAGTGTGGGCTCCCTGGCAAATACAAGGTCTGGTGTCTGCAGTTCATGCTGATACCAAAGCTCCTATGGCCTCTGATGATATACGACATCTGACATCTGCACCAGCATAGTGGAGGCAATGGAATCCAAAATCAACAAGTTCACAAGGAAATGGCTTGGTGTCCCACCCTGTCTGACTGACATAGCGCTGTACTGTCGCCAAGCAAAGCTGAAACTACCACTGAAATCCATCCTGGAGGAATACAAAGCAGGGAAAGATCAGACTTCAAAAGCATGCTGGAGGACTCAGGAGACAACAAGGTGGTAGAAGCAATCAAGCCCCAGCTGAAGACAGGCAGAAAAATGGAAAGTTCAAGAGGCGATGGATTCTGCAAAAGAAAGTCTCAAGATCAGAGAAATAACAGGACACACACAGACCAACAGACAAGGACTGGGGGTGACCCAAAAACTGAATGGTGGTCAAAAAGGCCAAAGGAAAAAGCCAAAAGAGACATGATGATTCAGGAGATGAGAAAAGAAGAGACCACCAAAAAAGACTCCAAAAAGCAGTCCAGCAGAGCCAGCAAGGGCAATGGACAACGTGGGAGAATGCACTCCAAAGAAGTCTCACTTGGAATGACATTTGGCACATGGCCCCTCTCAGGATCAGCTTCATTCTCAGATCTGCATATGACCTTCTGCCCTCAAATGCAAACCTGGTGAAGTGGGGAAAAAACAGACGATCCTTCATGCCCCCTCTGCCATGAAAAAACAAACAGTGGAGCATGTCCTAAGCTCATGTAAAGTAGCCCTGGCTCAAGGAAGGTACACATGGAGGCACAACCAAGTGCTCAAAGAGATGTACAAGTAGTCTGGGCTAGTACCAACACCACAAAAGGGAAAATCAGGACTCCAAAAGCACCCGCAACATTCTTCACGGCAGGAGGCAGCGCAGAATCATGGCCAAGAACAACAGTGCCACTCGGAACATGCAGGCAGAGTCTGCTGGACGGGGCAGATGACTGGGAGTGCACTGCAGACCTCCCAGAATGGAAGAGTCACCCCCAGAGATCATCAGCAAGAGTGGCATGAGACCAGACATAGTAGTCCACTCTCAGTCAACCAAGCAGCTGATGATCATGATCGAGCTCACGGTGCCATATGAGAACAGAATGGAGGCAGCTCAAATCTACAAGACTGAAAAGTATGCTGATCTGGCAAACAGCCTGAGGAGAGAAGGCTATCAGGTCAAAGTCCTCACTGCAGAAATTGGAGCTAGGGGGTTTGTAGGAAACGTCTGCATACAGCCTCATGAAACAGCTCTCAGTTGCAGGGAGGGAAAAAAAACCAGAGCCTGAAAGCAATGGCAGAAGCAGCAGAGAGGTGTTCAAGCTGGATCTGGTCAAGGAGGAACAAAAGTGAAACTTCATAAGGCTTAACTTTCCTACAAATATCAGGTGTCCCAGTGGCTCAGTGGTTAGTGCGCGAGTCATTAAGTGGAAAATGAGCATGTCCAGAGGGTCATGGGTTCCAAAGGGGAGGAAACTCACTAACATATCATTACTCCTGGTCAGATACCGGCATTTCAAAACCTGATTGTTTTCTCCTCAGTGACATCAGAAAGTCCTAACTTGACTCGACTGCCTTTTGATTTTTATTTTTATTTTAAGCAGAATGCTCTCCCAGAAAAAAGGCTGGTGTGGCAATACTATAGTATGTTTGTTGACTTTTCAAAAAAACCAACCAAAGTTCCCACCTAAGAAGCCAAAGGAATTACGAAACAACAAAATAAGCTACATTTTCTTGTGAAAAGTAGATAGTATAAAAAGATAACATCTTAAGACACAAGTGCTGAGGGCCAGTTCTTGGAATGAATCTGCAAGGGACTGAACTATAATAAACAAATAAATTCCAAGGATAAGTAACCAGCACCATTCCAGCAACTTTCAGAGCAGCTGGGTGTTGCAATGTCTGCAAGAAATATTGAATTATAAACAGAGATGGCCCTTATATCTTAGATTGAAACAATAGGGAGAGATAAGCATTCATATTTGCAGTGGTAGATAATTCTACGTAGCTAACAGTATGTGCTTGAATGGGTAAATGGGGAATAATAAATGCTTCTCAAAGGGAAGGAAACTCACTAATATATCATTACTCCTGGTCAGATACCGGTATTTCAAAACCTGATTGTTTTTCCTCAGTGACCTCGGAAAGTCCTTACTTGACTCCTTTGCCTTTTAGTTGTGTTTTTTTTTTTTTAAAGCAGAATGCTCTCTCCCAGAAAAAGCTGGTGTGTAAATGCTATAGTATATTTGTTGGCTTTTCAAAAAAAGCAACCGAAGGCTCCACCTATGAAGCTGAAGAGAATTATGAAACAACAAAATAAGCTACATTTTCTTGTGAAAAGTAGAAAGTATAGTATGTTTGCTGACTTTAAAAAAAAAGCAACTGAAAGTCCCACCCTAAGAAGCCAAAGACAATTCTGAAACAACAAAATAAGCTACATTTCTTGTGAAAAGTAGAAAGTATAAAAAGATATCACCTTAAGACACAAGTGCTGAGGGCCAGTTCTTGGAAAGAATCTGCAAGGGACTGAACTATAATAAACTAATGAATTCCAAGGATAAGTAGCCGAGCACCATTCCAGCAACTTGGAAACTGACCAAAGGCAGAGGAGTCAAGTTACCACTTTCTGCGGTCACTGAGGAGAAACAATCAGGTTTTGAAATACCGGTATCTGACCAGGAGTTATATGTTAGTGAGTTTCCTCCCCATTGGAGATTGTCAACCCCTTGGAGACTATAAGTTTGCTGAACACTCATTTTGAGAAGCAATCATTATTCCCCATTCACCCCTCTCAAGCACATACTGCTAGTTAGACAGAATTAACTACCACTGCAGATATGAATGCTTATCTTCCCCTATTTCTTCAATCTAAGACATAAGAGCGAGCTTTGTTTATAATTAAACATTCCTTGCAGTCATTGCAACACCAAGCCACTCTGTAAGTTGTTGGAATGGTGCTTGGTTACTTATCTTTGGATTTATTAGTCTGGTATTATTTAGTCCCTCATGGATTCACTCCAAGAACTGGCCCTCAGCACTCGTGTCTTAAGAGGTTATCTTTGTATATTTTCTAATTTTCACAAGAAAAATGTAGTTGTTTTTACTCTTTTCATGATTTTCTTTTGCTTCTTAGGTGGCACCTTTGGTTTTTTATTTTGAAAACTCAAATACTACGGTATTGGATACCAGCCTTTTATGGGATAGCGTTCTTCTAAAACTGAAAAGGCAGAGGAGTCAAGTCACCACTTTCTGCAGTCACTGAGGAGAAACAATCAGGTTTTGAAATACCGTATCTGACAAGGGTTATATGTTAGTGAGTTCCTCCCCATTGGAGATTGATTATATATATATATATATATTATATATATATAACATATGTATATATATATATATGTATATATATCGATATATGTATATATATATATATATATATATATATATATATATATATATATAATTAGGGTTACAAAGCCACTCAGAATGCTTAAAAGTGCTGAACCAAGTAGGGAGCAACATACCAATTTAAAATATGGTTTTAAAAATGGAAAAAAAAAATGGTCTTATTGTTCATTTAAAACCATATTTTAAATTGATATATATATATATATATATATATATATATATATATATATATATATATATATATGGAAGAATTGGTAATCTGCACTTGTTTTCCCCCACACTACGTAATGTTCAGCATTATAATATATATATATATATATATATATATATATATATATATATATATATATTAGAGAGAGAGAGAGAGAGAGAGAGAGAGAGAGAGAGAGAGTGTGTGTGTGTGTGTGTGTGTGTGTGTGTGTGTGTGTGAATGTATGTGTGTATCTTTGTATATATACATGACTGAGAACTGAAAGTGAGCACAGAAGTGGGTAATAGGTTAGAAATCTAAGATTGTTCTTTTATTCAATATCGTTATCTTTTCTGATGGTACCTCATGTAAATGAAAATTATGCATACAAAGAAGTGACTACTTAGAACTTTTTTGGAGGATCTTACTTTAAATTTCAAGGCAAGCATGATGTCGTTAAGAGATTACGTGAAAAAACCATCCACTATGCTGTTATTTCAAAACACAACTTAACGAATATTCATATAGAAATGACTCAGGTTCTCTGGATTTTTATATTCTGTCCATTTGCTCAGCTTTCATTCTATTTTAACTTGACTTGTAAGACTCGTATACCGTTACATCTTACATACATCATCTCTTAAAGTTTACTAAGTTACATTAATCATATTTTTTTTAATTGCATATGTCATTTAAGGGATACAAACTGTGCACAGCTGAGCAATAATTATTCAAGTCTGAAATGTATTTGACGATTGCAAAAACAGGTAACTCGTGCAAACAGTGTCACCATAAGAATGACAACAATTACCTTTTACATCATTTAACAGCTCACAAAATTGTTAGTTAAGAAAACTGAACAAAATAGAAAAAAAAAAAAACAAAAACGCCATCAATAATACTATTACGCGTAAAAACGTAACTAAATACATATTTTTTCTTTAAAAAAAAAAAGAAGTAAAAAGTGTCTTAAAATTATGTTACCAATAAATAGTGTCTTAGGAAAAAGTAACAAAGAAATCATTACAATAAAGCATTACTTTAGAATGCCAAAGAGGCGATTCTTTGATATCAGGTATTAAGAATACTTAAAAACAAAGCCGTTAGTAACATTCATGCCATTGTTACTATGTAGGCTGATAAAAATGCATACGTTTATTGATTCATGGGGTAAAGTGTCACACATAAAAAGATAATGCAAAATGACTAAAATACACCTTATAACATCTTTCTGAAAAAAAAAAATACTACAGACTTTTGCACGGAAATTGATAATCCAGGATGTGTCTCATGCATGAACTAGTGGACATGATTAGTATCCAGACTCTTTTTTGAAATTCAACAAAATATATTGACTGCAAAAATGTTTATGACAAACCTCGTGTGGTTTGGAAAAAAAAAAAGTCATTACACTGAAAATTATGTTACAAGTATTCACACTGTCACATGACATGGTATCTTTGCATTATAAATCACAGTGAATTTTGATGCAATCGAAAAGGAAAGTTTGGTACACACGTAAGCTAAATATTGTGGTGTGTTGTTTGCAACAAATCATACACGTGACACAGTCTGTGTTTTTTTAGACTGGTTATTCGGAAAGTAAGAGAGCAAGTTTGTCACAAAATTAAAGTGGAATAATAAAACAATACCTTTATATCATGCATATACATTTGCAAAGACACTCCGTTTTGCTAATTTAGTAAGAGATCATGGAAAACATTTGCATTTTATAGATGTCTTCTTTGAAAGGGAGTGAATTTGGCTGCATATCTGATTTGATTTATATTCAATAGACGCTTTGGTTTGAAACTTACATCTGTTATGTTATAGTTTTTTTTTAATGCATTGAGACAGATACTGTGATCGGGAGCCCATCGTTGGCACTGCTAATGGTTTGATTACAGGAAGAAACACCAAGGAGAACTTCATCCTCAGTTGAAGCCGTATGATTCCAGCGTCAAGATTTTCAACAAGGAACAGATGCTGGAATTGAAACAGACAGAATGATTGAGTTCATAATATAAATTCACCAAAAATGTGCATTAACAAATGCAATATCAGTGTGCAACTTTTTCCACATTTGATGTCTCTTTAATTGATTATTTGACAATTTAATTATATTCTTCCTTACACGGGACTGTTCGCCTGGTATTGTTCATAATGTACGATGAGAGAGAGATTTGTTGTTATTGTTACTACTAGAGCTTTAGCTCGTTTATTTTCTTTACATGATTAGCGATATCATTATGATATCACAGTTGTTACAGGTGTTGATAATTGTGGTAGTAGTAGTGCGAAGATATTGATTTAGCTGATGAGTTTTTTTTAAATTCAGATATGTACACTAATGCCCCTCTCCCTTCCCTTTTTTCAACACTAAAAGAAATACATTCCCAAAATCTCTAGAAAAAGGGAAATGACAACAACAAACAGAAAGTAACGTCTCATTCTGAGTTTTAATGAAAGGACTTCTCAACAGTTTGTCTAATGTATACAGTTTTTGATTTGTACTTCGTACTTTATCATAGCTGAGAGGGGATCTGATATTTTTTTGTTATGTCTGTCTGTATGAGTGTTGTATCATTGTTTGTGTTTTTTTTTTTCCCTCTTCTCAATAGATCTTTCACCATGTTAAACAACATCATAAACCTGTGTCTCTGTGTGTGTGTGTGTGTGTGTGTGTGTGTGTGTGTGTGTGTGTGTGTGTGTGTGTGTGTCTGTGTCTGTGTGTGTCTGTGTGTATCTGTGTGTCTGTGTGTTTTTGTGTGTAAGTGTGTGTGTGTGCCTGCATGTGAGTCTGTGTGAGTGTGTGTGTGTGTGGTGTGTGTGTGGGTGGGGGGGGGGGGGGGGGTGGGTGTTAGTATTCATGTGTTTTCTTCTATTGACTATGCTGTTTATAAAGATATTCATTACTGAAGTATTGTAACAGAAAATGGTGTCTCTTTTTTATCAAAGGAGGATGGTGGGTAGAGTTATTTCTTTTGTATGTGTTATGTGTGTATAAACATTTTTAATCTGTTTTATTTGTTGATTATGATAGTTGCTGAGTATCGGAATTAAAAGAAATATCTGAAAAGAAAAAAGACGCCATTAACTGTATTATAACTTTTTCATTCTTCTGCAAGTAAGTTTTCCTCTCTGTATAGCTCCATCATTATGGGAAACTGTCACACTGTGGAGTCTATTCATTGAGTATTTTGTTACGTGTGCTGTGGCTTAATGACTCAAAACAGAGAGACATACAGACTGACACAGGTTGAAGGTTGGTATGGCTTGTCTGTTTAAAGAAAGGGGAGTTGGTGTCATGCAGGGAGAGTTGTGGTCAGGTCTCTGGCTGTTCTCTCTCTCTCTCTCTCTCTCTCTCTCTCTCTCTCTCTCTCTCCTTCCTTTTCGTGGCTTGAGATGTGCTCACTTTGCACGTGCACTGGGCACGTCGGTTGGAAGTGAACTATTTGGCAGTCAGTTGAGTTGTGGCCATTGGTTTGGTATGTAACAGTCTGGGGAGGCTTGTGTAGGACTGGTGTATAGTCAGTGTGTAGTGTCTCTGCCAGAGGAGTAGGTGAAGTTGTGCAGTGGTCAGTGTGATGGTAGTGGTCCAGTATTGAGCTAGTGGACTGATGTTTGTTAGTAAGTGATGACCAAATAGGGGTAGGCCTCCAAGTCTGTGTGACTGGCCTGAGATCCTGTGGATATTCTCAGTTTCAGTGTCCTGCCTTACCAGTTCCTGGACAAGGTTCAGTGGCAGTGTTTGTCTGGTAACTGTTTGTCCACAGAACACCACCCCCATTTTTCCAAGTGATGCCTTAATTTAGAGGTCTGAGCCAGAGTTCCTTTGGTGGTGTGAGAGGCCAGCTACCAGAGGTGGACCCTACAGCCTGCAGTGCCTGCGACTTGGCCTTCCCTAGCCACAGTCCAGTGGCACCTCCCATCATTTGCTGATCCAGTCCTGTACTTGGGTGCCCCCTGCAGATCTTCATCACACCTGAATACCTTGTGACCTGTTTGCAGACAGAGAGGTGCCCCCAAGAGCATGTCCAATAGCTGAGGTCCTGTCGACCCTGATTGAGCCTGGGTGAGGCAGAGGGAATCCAGCCACTCACTTCAGGTGCTCCGTGAATTGTCTAGTGCCTGGTGAGGTATCGCGTGTTCAACAGCTGCCCTGTTTGTAACAGGATGGGGTAGCGAGGAGCACTTGCACCAGCCACCCACCCTGACACCTGTTCGTATGGTGTGAAGAGGAGAGATTGACCAGTCATGTCTTGGCACAGTCAGTATTAAGTATTGGCAAAGTGTGGTGCCCTGCATGATGCCCTTAAAGAGTTGATAGTGGCCAAGTAATGGACAGTGGATAACACTACTGGAAATCTGTTGTCGTCTGCATCTTTGTCATAGTCCTCATTTTTGTTGTCAATCTTCAGCTTTGTCATCTTCTTCAACCAAATTATCACCAATAATCAGCTGCATTTTAAAAAAAAAGAAAAAGTTGTGTTGTTGATACATGCCACTTTTGCACACACACACACCACACACACACCCACACACACACACACACACACACACCACACACACACCACAATTTCCACACACACACGCACGCACGCACGCACATAGCACGCACACACACACCACACACACACACATTTGAGTTTGAATTTCCTTGCAACGTAGATTTATTTCACATGGAGATTTCATACTTATAAAAAAAGGGTACCAGCACCCCTGGGTGACATCATGAGCTCTAAAATTAGGTAACCACATCTGTAACAAGTCAGAATTGTCAACCAGCACACCATCCCCTCTCTCATTTCACCTCTTGTACAAACTGTACAAACACACGCCCCATCCCCCCCCCCCCCACCCCCACACCCCTGGCCCTTCTCCACCCCCCCCCCCCCCCCCCCCCCCCCTGAATATTCACCACCTACAAGCAGACAGTCGTGCGTGCAGCTAGCAAATGATGCAATTATGTTAAACAGCGCATGTCAGTTGGCATGTGCTGATATAGCGCTGAAAAACAAGCGTAGTTTAGAGCATTAGAAATTGTTCCATTCCACAGTAGGGCGTGGGCGATCTCCCGGAAATGTAAGTTGAAACTGTGTTTCTCAATGTGGAATCTATGCACTGATTGTATGTATACCATGTGGTTTAATAGTATACTTTAGTAGTCCAATACTTGGTGACATCTATCAAGATGCTAAAATGAGTATTCTGTTGTGACAGTTGTTGCCACCATGAAGTAAAAGCTATTACAATGCTTGAATAAGATTCTTTGTTAACAATCTGACCACCATACTTTGTGTGCAATCTGACTTTTGCCCTTATGCAATTTCACATGTTAACCTTTTCACGACGCACCGTGCCATAGTGATGGTAACTCAGTCGACCCGTTTTCACGACGACCTTTTCCGGGTGATGACAATGCTGCTGTACTTGCTGGACGTGCTGTGCCTCCATGGCCCACAGCTCTCTTGTCTACAGTCTCAGCTGACCTGGATATTTAAAACGAGGTTCTAGCCACTGGAAGTATACATGCACTAGTGATGACCTTTTAGACCCCAGAGTAGTCCAAAGAAAGAGACCCATCTGGCTCTGGGAATTTCAGCAAAAGGCACGAGTGGAATTTCCTGTTTCGCCAATATGTTGAGGTGTTAGAATTGGTTCAGCAAAGTGGTTCAGAGGATGAGGGGATGAGGGTGTACGAGTTTATCGAAAAGAATCTGAGCTTGATTTATTTGCTCTGTGTATTTAACAGTTTTATACGTTACGTTGTATCGTCTGAAGCCAAAAACAGTGAAAACTGTGCACAGTGTGCAATGATTATTTTCTTTTTTCAATTGGATTGCACATGTTGAATACCTCAGGCTTTCTCTGCGTCTATTCAAAGTAAGAGAGAAATTTTAGGCCCATTTCTTCCTCATTTGCTGTTGTCAAGCTAACCAAGCAAACGTAAAACAAGATTTTGTTCTCCTCCGTTTTAGTTATGTTGCTTCCGTAACTGTAGCGTTGCTAATTTACCCAAAATATATTCAAGTCTATACTCATTGCAAAGCTCGTGTTTTACCCTGCTCGTTGATGTATAGCAATTGATTGTTACTTTATATTAGGGGATGTAAAACAAAATTTTAAAAATGTGAAAATCACGCGTCTGCAACGGTTGTAAGAACTTGCAGTGCACTTGGCTGCAGGAAAGTGACTTTGCTCTGCCGCACCCATCGTGAAAGCATTAAGATGATAACTATATGAAAATTATAATAGGAAAAACAGTATGCCTGTACTAGGTGAAAAATGGTAAGTTGAAGTTGATTCATGGATACTGGTAATTGTTGGGCTGCTTTGTAGTGTGTGCTCTTAAGTCTACACTACACGTATGCTTTGGCTAAGTGTGTTCTGAACTACTGCAATTCAGTTCATAGAAAAACTGAAGTTATTTGACTAAACTTGTTTAGCATGATATTACTGTCTACTACCCTTTGTTAAACTCCACTCAAAATGTAAGGAACACTGGAGATTGATAATTATGGCAGATCTATTCATGCTAGCCTAATCTTTTGTTAGCTGACATCTCATATAGTCTCTGAAAGCCAGCGGGCAAGTGTGTGAACTGAACAAGCCAGACTCTCTCAGCTACCTAACTATAGACCAGGTTCTGTTTGTCCTAGAACCTGGGACCATACCTACCCTGGGCAAGCCTGGTAGTGAAGAAACACCACAGCCCAGCAATTGAGCAGCAGGTCCATAGAAGTGAATTATTCACCAACAACAAGAGAGAGATAAACTGTCCTCTCTGACATCAGATAAGTTTCTGATATTCCAAGTGGACTCCAACTCACTCATCCAGAACTTTTCTTCCCTTAATGATGAAACAGTGAGAACCAAAACTCAGCCTGAAGAGACTGTGTGAAATTAATTTGAATATTTCGCCCTGAATAAACTAGTAAAGTTGATGTGTGAAAGTGCACGGAACTCGTGTCAGTTCTTTGCTGTTCAATAAGTATTGAATGTTTGAACTTCTCTCTAATTCTGTCTCTCAGAGCTACAAGTACTTTTTAAGAGTATGAACTTAAGGAAACTTGTCCCTGATCCACTATTGAGTACTTTAACAGTCCCCGAGAAACATAAAAATTTCTTTTGATGACTGATACTGAAAGTTGCTTCTTCCATCACTAAAAAGAGAGGGGTGGAGGTGAAATTTTTAACATAACTCTATATGAGAAAATATTCCAAGTCCTTCCCCTAGAGGACACACTGACCCACCCCCCAACTCACGTCATGGCATCTTACCAATGTAATGTAAGTGTATTTTCACTCCATCTCTATTCATATACCAAGAAAATCAAATAAAAGCAAGATGGAGAGCTAGTAATTGATTAAAACCGCTGTTGGAATAAAAGTATTTGTAAGTGCATCAAACAGGGCTTTCCCAATAACAAGTCAAGTTGCAGCTTTTCGTTTACCCTACACATCAGTTAACTTATCATTTTGAAGCAACTAGAAATTCAATTGAAAAAAAAAATGAAAGCAAAAGCTGTTTATACTTTGAAATACTATGAATAAGATCATCAAATATAAAGAAAAATGCCTATGAAACTATACCCCTTATGCATCTTCGTGACAATTGAACTTTTTATAAATCAAAATATTTTTCTTCCCGAATGAACTGTCGTCGTCTCGTTTTAACATCCGATAGACGACGATGAAAAATATGGCTGAATATATTAGAGGGTATGTTACAACTTTGTATGAAAACAGCATTACACCTAAGTATCCGGGATGACACATCTA
>JADBJO010035936.1:10000-11629 GCA_016801955.1 Conus betulinus | reverse complement strand
CTTGCTTGTGAACTGATGTCACAGACGATGATCTTTTACGTCATGTAAAAAGAGTGTTGCATATTGTGTTGATAGACGTACAAAATGAATTATCATTTCAGTGCAAGTGTGGTGTGTGATTCCTTTACACTATCGTATCTCCAGCTCCAGGCAATTGCCTGATTTAGGATCTAGGGAAAGAAAGAAAAAAACACCCCAAATTGATAGCAATGGTTCAGCTCTTGAAGAGAACCCAGACGCTTGAAGAATACACGCTTGTGTTGCAGGCCTAGAGAAGAAAGGAGGAAAAAAAAGGCATAGAATATGTATTGATTTCTGCCGGGTTCCCTCTCATAGTGGATTGAAATGGAACGAAGTAGCACATATTCTTGCTAAAGCTGGAGCTAAACGTTGCCCTGATTGTAATTCTTTATCTTCACTGAAAATATCTTCGTCAGAAAGTTTGCTAAAGTGAGAAAGTTGTATTTATAACAGAATTGTGGAGGAGAAAATCTTAAATATGTCAATACTTGTCCTCGTCACATTTCCAAGATAGTAACAAAAAACTCAAGTTGAATGCATGGAACACAAAATATTCTTGCCACGTTCTTTGTACTGTGGTAAGCCTATTTCAGTGCATCATCTATTGATGGAATGTTCCGTCTTAACTCCAATCTATAAAGAAAATTCTATTGACAATTAAGTCCAAGATATCAGTCAAATATTATCCAGCCCTTCTATCATAAAAATTGCTACTATTATCGCACAATCTAAAATTGCCTAGTTGCTTTGATGCGGGTGTTTTTTTTTGTTTTGTTGTTTTTGTTTTTTTTAGGTAAGCATTGTTAGATAATAATGACGTTGTTAGATTATTTTTTGTCTAATATCATCAATGGTGAATAGACGTTAAACAAACCACTGAACTGAACTGAACAGGAAAAATAGGAAAACCAGAAATGGCAACTCCCCTTCGAATCTCCAGAGGGCAATGAGCAGTGATACATGAGACACTTAGCGTGAGACGTCGACCAGAAAGTCATTACTGGCTTATGTAAACAATGCTGTGTTTTATAACTGTGTTAAGATGAAGTAACAGATGAAGTTTATTCTTTCTTTCTTCGTTTCTCTCATTTACTGTTTTGCTTTCTTTCTGCTTTCACCCCTCCTCTCATCCTTCTTTGTTTCAATCCCTTTTTTTTGTTGATCTTTTGCTCCCTTTCTTTTTTACTCTTTTGGTTTGGTATTTTCCATCTTTTTCATTCCTCTGTAATCATGCTTCATGTTTTTATCTCTATTTTTTGTATTTATTTTTCCTTCATTTTGTTTCTTCTTTCGTTCTGTCTGCCTTCATTCCTTCCTACCTTCTTATTTCACTTACTTCTTTGGCTTTTATTTAAGGACAGAACATAGTTGATGGTGACGGGTGCCAATGCTGCTATCTAGGATCATACAAAGATGTTTGGTATGAGCTATCTTTGTGGTGTGTGTGTGTGTGTGTGTGTGTGTGTGTGTGTGTGTGTGTGTGTGTGTGTGTGTGTGTGTGTGTGTGTGTGTGTGTGCTTGCTTGCGTTCGTTTGTGCGTGCGTGCGTTGTGTGTGAGTATGTGCGTGCGTGCACGAACGCGCGCGCGCGCGCGCGCGTGTGTGTGTG
>JADBJO010035936.1:5000-7500 GCA_016801955.1 Conus betulinus | reverse complement strand
GCGCACAAAATCGAATATATGAAGCATGTGGAAGAGTAGATGCCAATAATATTCGCCTACTACAGATCTTCTGCCAAAAGAAGATATGATTGTTAATGACGGATTTAAATGAGACGAGAAAGACAGTCAGAGGTTGTCAGGGGGGGGAGGGGGGAGGGGAGGAGAGGGGGGGATCTGTTCCGTGTTACTGATGCTCTAAAAGAACAAGATTTTTTTCTGTAAGTCTTGCCTTTGGTATGAGGTATCTGAGGCGTTGAATATCTGAAGAAGAGCGGAGCTTGGGAGATGCAGTTTGAATCTGGGTGGAATCAGAAGGATACTGTGGTTGAGAGCCACTGACAGCAGACAAAGTCAGAGTACATTGTTTGTAGTCCGTTCGATCGGAAACAAGCAAACAATGGAGAAAATGATGAAGAGGGGAAATGTGGTCAGACTGAGAGACTCTGCAAAATGAGTCCTACAGCATTATTCTACATTCGATGGCGTCTGTTTGAACAGACATTGGGAAGGCCGAAGAGGAAAACAATTGAGTAAACCATTTCCTACAGCATTATTCTAGATTCGATGGCGTCTGTTTGAACAGACATTTGGGAAGGCCGAAGAGGAAAACAGTTGAGTAAACCATTTGAAGAGGACACATACACACTCGAAGTCTTTGCTTGCGTTAGTAGAGAGAACTATTGTAGGGGATAGAACTGACTATATGCAATTCCAATCAGGCAGCTTTATAGACATTTGAGATGCACTGTTGACAGGAAAGAGACTCGTCAATAGTCACAAGCAGACTTGATAAAGGTCAGTCTATCATCGATAAGCTGCAATGCAATTCTGAATGCAAGACGTCAGTGATCAATGTCAGCTGTGGAGGCCGTTTGATGAAGTTAAATGTCATCAGTGAAGCTCCCGTGCAATATCTGATGATGACTTACAACATCAGACATGGGAGCCACATACAACACAAAAAGAACTGGACCGAGGATTGACCGCCATCAGTCGCTATACTGTACGGCAGACACGTCAGACGATCACTATGCAGGCATACGGTCTGTGAACAGTCGGGTAAGAAGTAATCCATGCTAGTGCAGTGTTGGGGATACCAACAGAGGTTATCAGTCAAAGCAAGAGGATGGAATTGTCAATGGTGTCCAAGGATGCTGACAAGTCTAAAAGAACAAAAACCCAGTATTGTTCAAATCAAATGGACCTGAACAGGGATGCCAGGATCAGTGGCATGAAGAAATGCTCGCGGGAGAACATAGATTTGTTTGCTTGTTTGAAAAGGCAAATTGACATTACAAACCAAAGATAAAAACGGGACCCAGACACTGCTGCCAACATTCAACTCTTGTCAGGAGCGTGGGGCGCTTTGGAAAGTAGGCTGCTTGTCTCCTTGGATGGGAAGATCAGAAGATGAGAAAGCCAGAAATAACAATTCACCTTCGGATTGCCAGAGGGTGGCCAAATCTGATTCATGACACACATGTGAGATGACAGCCAGGCCGTTATCACTGGCATGTTCACACGACGCTGCCCTTCTAAGGGTTTTTCAGGTTACAGCTGTCTCTTTCATGGAAGATTAGTAACTTAACATTCAGCTGTGCTTGTTTCCAGATATGTATTTATCGCGTCTGTGTATTTTTTTATAGTTTTTTTTTAATCGGCTTGAGCCGTTGTCGTTCCCTGGATTATTTTTTTGTTTTACTAGGTTTTTAGTTCTCTGTCTCATTTGTGTTGTTTTTGTTTCTTCTCTTCTGTAATGTCTTTATTCTATTTCTCTCTTTGATTTGTGTCTGTCTCTCTGGTGTGTTTCTTTTCCATTTCTTTTCTTCTTCTGTTGTCTACCGGCCTTCTGTTTTGTTCTCCCTCCTATTCTCTCTTTTGAGAATGTGCAAGCAGGCCGCTGACATCATCAATATCACATTTCATTACATATATGGGTCTCTCCAAAAACAAGCATCTATCGTAGAGAGAGAGAGAGGGGGGGGAGAGAGGGGGGGGGAGTGGGGTCCACTGAATAAGTTCAAGGTGTCCTGGTTTTTGACATCCAGAAAATTATGTTTACACTGGTAAAACGTAGTGGTGTTTTCACAATACAGTTTGTTCGAAGAGGGATGCGTATGTGTGTGTGTGTGGGGGGGGGGTGCGTGTGCGTGTGTGCCGCAGTGTGTGTGTGTGTGTGTGTGTGCGAGCATGCGTGTGTATGTGTGTGTGTGTGTGTGTGTGTGTGGTGTGTGTGTGTGTGTGTGTGTGTGTGTGTGTGTGTGTGTCTGTTTGTGTGTGTGTGTGAATGTGTGTGTGTGTGTGTGTGTGTGTGTGTGTGTGTGTGTGTGTGTGTGTGTGTGTGTTTGTCTGTGTCTGTGTCTGTCTCTCTGAGGACTCGCTCTTCGCTTTGAGGCCTTACTCTTTTTTCTCATGTACATATTGTTTGTGTGTGCACCTCTCTCTCTGTCTCTCTCTCTGTTTCTCTCTCTGTCTTTCTCTCTGTCTGTGTCTCTCTGTC
>JADBJO010035935.1:0-5000 GCA_016801955.1 Conus betulinus | reverse complement strand
GACTGTGAGAGCTGCATCTGCACTTTACTGCGTGGCGTGATAATGTAGTGTGTGTGTGTGTGTGTGTGTGTGTGTGTGTGTGTGGTGTGTGTGTGTGTGTGTGTGTGTGTTTGGGGGTTATGTTGTTTGTGTGTGTTTGTGTGTGTATGTGTGTGTGAGTGTGTGTGTGTGGTGTGTGTGTGTGAGGTGTGTGTGTGAGGGGTGTGTGTGTGTGTGTGTGTGTGTGTGTGTGTGTGTGTGTATGTGTGTGTGTGTGTGTGTGTGTGTGTGTGTCTGTGCGCGCGCTCGAGAGCGCGCGTGCGTGCATGTGCGTAAGTGGGTATGGGTGTGCGTGCATGCGTGGGTGTATATATGTCTGTGTGCGTGTGCGTGCGTGTGTACATGTGTATATATATGTGCGTAAGTGGGTGTTGCCGATGCTGGTGATCTCAACACGGACTCGCCAAAGAAAATAGATCCAGAAAGGAAAAAAACCGAAAAAATGGATTCACCACGAGAGCAGGTCATTATGGACCACAGAACCTTAAGACTTCTTGATGCTGCTCGGGGGGGGGGGGGGGGGGGGGGGGAGATGATGATGATGGGTGACGAGGGTGTGTCGGAACGTGGTTCCGTTCAATCACTACATGAGAAAGCTGCACATTGCGCTTGCCTTTCGTAATCCCCCCTGACCCCAAGCAGCAGGCCTGCGAGTTACAGACACCTGCAGTGTTGGTCAGGACATTTTGAGTGTGATTCTCAAAGTCCCCCCCCCCCCCCCCCCCCCCCCCCCCATCCGTTATGGGGATAAAATTCGACTGAACGGTTCTAAGTCTTCAACGTAAAAAAAACCGGCTGGGGCGGAAAGATCGTACAAATAAATGCATCTGATGGGAATCGAGCACACGACCTCCCAGACAGCAAGGCGACGACGCTAACCACTGCACCACGCTGGCTGGTCGTGTTGTGTTATAACGTTTCTGTTCATCTGTACCGTGTTGTTTTGAATTGTGTTGTACCGTGCTAGTTGTACAGTACTGTGGTCTTGTGTTGCTTTCACTGTGCTTTACCGTCTTGTCGTGAACAGTGACGTACTGTGCTTTGTATGGCTTTATCTAATGGTAGTGTACTGCACTGTATTCTAATTATTATATTGTATTGTATTGTATTGTATTTTACTTGCTCGTAGACCTTTTCTCATTGCAACATGTGTTGTCTTGTTTTGTTTTTAATTGGTGTTGCGTTCTTCTCGTGGCCATAATCCCAAATCACTTTCTGTATGAGGCTCTTTTTCTTCCAACAATAGATACACTACTGGAAATATCAAAGAAATGGGCAAGAAACAAAAATATGGCGAAGACAGAAAGCAAAAAAGAAACAGAATGAAAAAAGATCAAAACAAAAACAGAATCACATGTAAATAAATGTATGTATGCATATATATTTCTCTCTCTCTCTCTCTCTCTCTCTCTCTCTCTCTCTCTCTCTCTATCTATCTATCTATCTATCTATCTATCTATTCTCTCTCTCTATATATATGTATGTATATATGTATATATATATATATATGCATATAGGTGTGTGTGTGTGTGTGTGTGTGTGTGTGTGTGTGTGTGTGTGTGTGTGTGTGTGTGTGTGTAAAGAAAGTTAAGGAAACAAAAGAAAATTAGAAAGAAAGACAGACAGGCAGGCTGCGATTTCAGAAAACTAAAGGGGATGATGAGGGGGGGGGGGGGGGGGGGGGATGGGAGAGGGGGGAAAGAGAGACTGATAGAAAGAAGAGAAGCATTTCAAGCGGAAAGAACTGAAGGGAAACATGGGAGAGGAAAAAGAAAGAAAGAAAATCAGACAAGAAAAAAAAAAGACAATTCGAGAGACAGAAAAGCGTGAAACATGTATAGGACATTCTGTCATATTACCCTTCTGTGCCGATTCACCTTATCTATCTTGTTCTCTTCAGAACAGCGTCTTGTATCGGCGGGCCTTCAGTGACGTCATCCAGGATGCGCACGGCTCTCACCGGAAGGAAGAAGCCCGGCGGTTGGAGTTCGTCCGTGTGGGACAGGTAACGTCACGTGTTTGTGTGCCGCGACGTCACTTCCGGCTCAGCGCATCGTTCGTTGGTTGAGCGATTTGGTTGCTCGTTTGTGTGTGACATTGGTGGAATGTTGGTGCAGCGAGTGAGAGAGAGAGAGAGTGAGAGAGAGAGTGTGAGAGAGAGTGTCTGTGTGTGTCGGTGTGTGTGTGTGTGTGTGTGTGTGTGTGTGTGTGTCTGCGCGCGTGTCGTGTGTGTGCGTGCATACGTGTCTATCTGAATGTGTGCGTGTGTGAGTGTATGTGCGTGCGTGTGTGTGTGTGTGTGTGTGTGTGGGTGTGTGTGTGTGTGTGTGTGTACTCATGCGTCGGATTGTAAACTCTTTTTCCATTAAAAATTGAATAGACTAATAATTGTGGATGCGGTGTTATCGTAATTGTTTACCAAGGAAAGGAAGAGACTGTTGTGTTGTATTGGCTGATTTTCTTTGTGCGTTCAGTGTCTAAAAGTAAAGATGTGATGAACGTCATCTTGGATCTTCAATTTTCCGTCGTTTCTTTTTATGTCTTTGGCTTTACCTTTATGTTTTGACCCTATCTTTCTTCCTTCTCTGTCACTGTCTGTTTACCTCGGGGGGGGGGGGGGGGGGCGGGGGGGGGGGGCGGGGGGAGGGGGGAGCATGCGCAAGATGGCGACTGGCGAGGTTGACCTCCACCAAGCTCTGCAAACAGAGTTGAATTTCTGCGGTAAGAGTGAGGTGCAAGATTAGTTTTCATGCATGTGAGTTACCGGATAGTACATTGATACATTCGTGTAGTAATATGGATTCACTCGAACAGTACAGAGCGAGAATTGGAGGATTTTATATCCGAATGTGTGCTGACATGAAAACCGGCAAAAAGTGACGAGGGCAAAACGCAACGCGCGCGGCACAGGTGAGAAGGGGAAGAGGGGTCATGACCCCGGATCAGCTGTGACTTTAGACACCTGTGTTCTGGCTTACCTGTGTATGTGCGCTTGCGTTATTCTGGGTTACTGCGCCAAAGACAACGTTATGACAGCTCTGACAGGTGAGAACATTGATGACAGGTTCACATGTTTGCATGCTGTGTCAGAGAGTAAAGTGGGGAAGGAGGGGGACATGGATTTCTCGTGTCTGTTCAGTTGGCATATAGCGACGATAGAGACAGGTGTGTGGCTGATGACACTGGCGGTGACACTCCCTCGTTTTCTGTTGTTGTTGCTGGCGAATGATATTTCTTAGAATCCAGGGCCCCTGATCAACGACAACAGCACGGAAACGGCCGAAATTATGAACGAAAACGACCAGTAAGGCAAGTGGCATGGATCCCGATGTTAGCCATGAGATACTGAATGCTATCAGACATCAGCAGCAGCAGACAGAGAAGATGATGGTGTGATCTCGAGCATATCAAAACTGAGCTGGCAAGTGTCAATGAAAAATGTTCAATGATTTCCCAGCGCTGTGACAATATGGAACAGGAACATAAAAGACTGTGTGCAGTGGTTACTGATATGGCGAGGAGACTTCACACAAACCAAAGAGCAAACCGAGGAAGTGTATGATGTGGGTGGGGGAATTGAGGGAAGAACTGGAGGGGGTACACAGAGAGCTAGATCGGTAGGAAAGCTTTTCCAGAAGAGACAGTCCAAGGTTCTTTGGAATTTCCCACAATGATGGTGAAGGGAGAGAGGGTTGTGAGGAATGTGCCAGAATGGATCGTGGATGTGTTGAACAGTGTGGATGGTGATAATGAATGGAGTGTGAATGACATTGTACGTGCTCATCGTGTGGGGAAGGGAAATTCCAGGCCAATAATAGCAAAGTTCAGGGATTGGGGGAACAAGATGAGAATTTTACGTGATAAAACAGCTTCGTGAAAAAAACTGCGATTGAAAGGCGTTAATATCGCGAACGATCTAACACATCGCCAAGCACAGATTGTATCGGACGCGAAACGGCGAGGGATGGTGGCATACTTTGTAAAGGGGGTGATGGAGGTCCATCCAAAACAAATGGGCAATCGCAGTTATGCACAAGTCGTGCAAGGTGAGCGTGAGAAGTGCGATACGAATGACACGCCCTCCCGTCAAAAACTGTTTTCTGGCGCGAGTGAAGATCGTGCATATTGTGACAGATTCGCGCAGTATGCTTTTCGGAATCGCGAGAGATCCAATCAAAATGCAAATGCAGTCGAATCAGAGTTGACATCGGAACATACTTCCACTCGGTCTGTTAGCTTAAACAATGTGAGTGGAGGGGCTTCCCCATTGCTTGCAAGTGACGTCAGTAAAGGTGAAGGTCGTGGAAGGGTAGGCCCAGCGCATTCGACACAAACTGGCTCAGCGCGTGGCAAGCAACGGGCGGAAATGAGACCCAGGGGAAGGGGGGATGGTGGGGGACAACGAACGATGAGAAAGTTTGTGCAAAGTCAGGGAAATTTCTAACTTTCAAAGATCTTTGCGGTCATCTGCCAATGAAAAGAAATGAGATTGTCAGACCATCCATCTTATCAGTTTTCTTTCCGTTCCCTTATAATGTGGAGAAGTATTCCTCCAAAATGTTTGATGCATCTTTTCTTAATTATGTGAATTTGTTTGATGTTGTCTGCCTTACAGAAACCTTTGCTGGGAGCACGTTGATTTCTCCTTTGTGTTTTGTGATTATGTAAAGTTGGTCGCACCGGCTAGAAAATTATCTGTGCAAGGCAGACAGTCTGGAGGTGTTTTACTTTTAGTCAGGAAAAAGTTTGCTCATTTGTTAAGCAAATATACGTTAATTGGGAGAATGCTCTTGTTTTAAAGATCAATAAATTGTTGTTTGGATGCGAGAAAGATGTTATTAGTTAGCATGCTATACACCCTCCAGAAGGAAGCCCAGCATACAATGAAAAAAGAAATCAAGGACGGGAATTGTTTATTACAAGAAAGCTTGTCACACATACTAGATAGAGATGATATTTAC
>JADBJO010035934.1:0-11631 GCA_016801955.1 Conus betulinus | reverse complement strand
GGAGCGATAGAGAGAGAGAGAGAGAGGAGAAGATAGAGAGGAGAGAGAGAGGAGACGGGTACAAGCTCAAGTAGTGCTAGTGGCACCAGTCCTGACCTCCTGGAATGTTCTGGAGCAATGACTGATAAACAGCATGCAGCTGGAAACTGTAGACTTACCTCCCATCAGGATCTTCTCTGGACAATGTGGCGAATGTGTATAACAATGCGTAATGTGGACGGTCGCGGGAGCGTATGTGTAGGTGGGTGTTTTTGTGTGCCTGAGTAGGTGGGATGTGGCACAGCGTGCCTCTGTGTGCGCGCGCGCGCGCGTGTGTGTGTGTGTGGTGGGGGGGGGGGGTGCGCGCGCGAGGACGTGTGTGTGTGTGTGTGTGTGTGTGTGTGTGTGTGTGTGTGGTGTGTGTGTAATGTGTGTTGTGTGTGTGTGGTGTGTGTGAAAAAAGTATGAAAATACGTACATCGCAAAATGTTCGGACTTTTTTTAATTGATAGATAGAGAGAGAGAGCGAGAGAGAGAGAGAGAGAGAGAGAGCGAGAGAGAGAGAGAGAGAGAGAGAGAGAGAGAGAGAGAGAAGCGTCAGTTGACAAAGGAAAAGAAGGAAATTAAAACAAGAAGTGAACAGACATACGGAGAGACACGAGAGATACAGAGAGACAGAAACCGAGAGACAGACCAGACAGACAGACCAACAGACAGACCGACCAACAGACAGACAGACAGACAGACAGAACAGACAACCAACAGACAGACAGAGAAATTGGTGTTTGTGCGGTAGAGAGTGACAGAGAGTTTATATTAAGAATAAAAAAAAAAGACAGATAAAAACAGATTAACAGACAGGTTGGCATACAGAGATGAGAAGTCTCAGGAACGCAAATTCCACCTTGGGGGGACGACGTGAACATGTAAACGTTCTCCGGTGGCTTCTTCTCCCACACACCCCCCCCCCCCCCCCCACCTGGACTGTTCTTTTTGCCATGCCGGTAGAGACCGCGTTGGACTGTTTTAGCCCTTTGCGCAGGAAGGACGTAGATGGGGGTGGCTGGGTTGCATAGATACCTTGATATCTCCTCTCACCCACACTTTCACTATGACTTGGTGTCTCTGGTGTCTTTTTTTTTTTTCTATACCTACTGGGCTATTCTCTCATCACATCATCATCATCATCATCATCATCATCTGTCTCGCTCCCCCCCCCCCCCCCCTCTCTCTCCTCTCTCTCTCACATTTCTCTCTATCTCGCTCGCTCTCTCTCTTCTCTCTTTAACCCCCTGCTAAGTCACCCACTTTTTTTTTGGCTCCTTCTTTTCCTCTTTTCTCTCCTCTTCTTCTCTCTCTCTCTCTATCTCTCTCTCTTGCACCCCCGTTTTTTTTGTCATCCTCTGTCTGTCCTGTCTGTCAGCCTCTCGCTCTCTCTCTCTCTAGCGCTCTCTCTCTCTGCCTGTCTAAATAAGTCTCTCTGCCTGTCTGTCCGTTTCGTCCATTGTGCGAACAATCCGACCGTCCGTTTGTCTGTCCATCCGTCTGCGTGTCTGTCTGTCCGTTCGCCCCAGCGCCCACCCTGTGGCCTCTCCCGTCTCCCCCCCCCCCTCTCCTCTCTCTCTTTCCCCCCCCCCCCCCCCCCCCCCCCCGCTGTCTATGTTTCACTTGAGAGAGTGTTTGCACTGATGAAACCCGAAGATCGCGCCTGCCCTGTCTGCCTGCCTGCTGTTTGTTTATCTGTTTGTTAATCCTTTATCCACCACCCCCCTTCACGCACACACACAAACATTCTCTCTCTCTCTCTCTCTCATCTCTCTCTCTCTCGTTTTCTCTTTTTTTTTTTTTTTTTTACCCCCCATGCAATTCTCTAACAGCTCCAATATTTGTGTGGAGAGTACGTAGACCAAGCTGCATGCAATAAGAACAACACATTTGGAAATACAAATAAACGGCAAATGAAGATAGAACATCAGACTTCATGAACACATACCACGAAAAACACATTTCGATTAAATTGTCTTCGAATACTTCACCAAGCAGAGATGAAAAACAAACAACAAATGCAAAAACAAATCGGAAATCCAAATGCACTGAAATAATCCTAACCCGATCGACTTTTGTCAGGAATGGAACGGCCAGCGAAGTTTCTGTCCAAGAGGCAGAGTGAAGTAAGTGTACACTGGAATGGAGTGAACAAATCGACAAAGCGGAGGACTGGAGGAAGTGCAGCAAGTGTACAATTGAGTAAAAATGTTACAAATACCCAGTGCGCTGGAGCGAGATAAATGACACTGAAATAGAGTGACGGAAGTATACACTGGGATGGGGTGAAAGAACTGTATATCGCAATAGAGTGAAATAATGTATATTGCAATAGAGTGAAACAATGCAGATTGCAATAGAGTCAAACCTTATGTATATTGCCAATAGAGTGAAATAATGTATATTTAAATAGAGTGAAGTGAGTGTATATTGCAACAGCGTAAAGTAACTGTAATAATGAATGGAAAGAATTCAACATACAATGGAACAGAGTGAGGTAAAGGGAAGCAAATGCAATGGGGATAATCGAAAAACATGTGCAGTAGATCGAAAACAAAAGAAACCAATGTGCAGCGAGCAGAGTTTAAGGAAATGTCCTGTCAGCCGGAGTGAAGTCAAATATACAGTGCAAAGAAGTGCGATAAAGTGAAGCAGTATACAATGGGGTGAAACAGATGTACAATAGGGAAGAGAGAAGGTAAATGCACAGTGAGAAAGAGAAAGAAGATGTATATCAGGGAGCAGAAAAGTAAATGTACAGTGGGGGGGAGAGAAATTAAATGTACAAGATGAGAAGTACAGTGGAGGGGAGAAAAGTAAAAGTAAATGTACAGTGGAGAGGAGGAAAGAAATGTAGACTGTGGAGAGGAGAGAAGTAACTGTAGAGTGGAAGAGGAGAGAAGTAAATGTAGAGTAAGAGAGGAGAGGGTAAATGTAGAGTAGAGGAGAAGAGAAAGTAATGTACTGGGAGAGGAGATAGTAAATGTACTGTGGAGAGGAGAGAGAACGTAAATGTAGAGAGAGAAGATGTACCAGAACCGAAGTAAATGTACAGTGGCAACCAAGCAAGGAGAGCACGTAAATGTACAGTTAGAGAGGAGAGGAAGTAAATGTACAGTGGATGAGAGAAGAAAGGTAAATGTACAGTGGCCGAGGAGAGAGAGAGAAGTAAATGTTACATGTGGAGAGGAGAGAAAGATGATGTACATGGGGCGGAGAGAGGAAAAGTAAATGTACAGTGGAGAGAAGTAAATGTTACAGTGGGCGGAGAGAAAGAGAATTGAATTTGTACATGGGAGGAATTAGGAGAGAAAAAAATTAAATGCACAGTGGGCGAGATGAAGAGGAAGGAGGTGAAGAGAAGAAGTAAATGTACAGTGGAGAGGACTGAAGAAAGCCGATGTACATGGGGAGGCGAAAAAGTAAATGGTACAGTGGAGAGGAGAAGTAAATGTACCATTGGAGAGGAGAGAATGTAAATGAATGTACAGTGGAGAGGAAGGAGAGAATGAATGCACAGTGGAGAGGAGAGGAGTAAATGACAGTAAGATGTAGAGTGGCGAGGAGTAAAGACCGATGTAGAGGAGGAGGAAAAGTAAATGTACAGTGGAGGAGGAGGAGAAATGTAAATGTACATGTGGAGAGGCGATAAGTAAATGTACAGTGGAGAGTGAGAGAAGTAAAGTACAGTGGAGGGGAGAAGAAGTAAATGTACGTGGAGAGGAGAGAAAGACGATGTACATGGGGAGGCGAAAAGTAAATGTACATTGGAGAGAAGTAAATGTTACAGTGGAGAGGAGCGAAGTAAATGTACAGTGGAGAGGAGAGAGGTAATGTACAGTGGGGAGGAGATGAAGTAAATGTACAGTGGAGCCGAAAACGACGATGTACATGGGGAGGCGAAAAGTAAATGTACAGTGTAGGAGACAGTAAAGGTACAGTGGAGAGAGAGAAGAAATGTACAGTGGAGAGGAGGAGAAGTAAATGTACAGTGGAGAGGATGAGGAAGTAAAAGTGTACAGTGGGAGGGAGAGAAGTAAATGGTCAGTGGAGTAGAGAGACGCGTACATGTCATGGGGAGGGGACCGTAAAATGTACCATGGGGAGGAGAAAGACGAAATGTACAGTGGGGCGAGAGGAAAAGTAAAATGTACAGTGGACGAGGGAGAAGTAAATGTACAGTGGAGAGGAGAGAAGTAAATGTACAGTGGAGCAGGGAGAGAAGGTAAATGTACAGTGGGGCGAGAGAAGTAAATGTACAGTGGAGGGGAGAGGAATGTACAGTGGAGAGGAGAGAAGTAAATGTACAGTGGGGAGGCGAGAAGTAAATGTACAGTGGAGAGAGAGAGTAAATGTACAGTGGAGGATAGCGCAGTCATGTACAGTCGCGGAGAAGAGAGAATGTACAGTGGAGAGGAGAGGAGCGAAGTAAATGTACAGTGGAGAGAAGAGAAGTAATGTACAGTGGAGAGGAGAGAAATTGTACAGTGGAGAGAGAGAGGAATGTACAGTGGAGAGGAGTAAATGTACAGTGTGCAGTGGAGAGGAGAGAGAAGTAAATGTACAGTGGAGAGGAGAGAAGTAAATGTACAGTGGAGAGGAAGAGAGTAAATGTACAGTGGAGAGAGAGAGAAAGTAAATGTACAGTGGAGAGGAGAGAAGTAAATGTACAGTGGAGAGGAGAGAAGTAAATGTACAGTGGAGAGGAGAAGTAATGTAGAAAGCGAGATGTAAATGTACAGTGGAGGGGAGAGAAGTAATGTACAGTGGAGAGGGAGAGTAAGTAAATGTACAGTGGAGAGGAGAGAAGTAAATGTACAGTGGAGAGGAGAGAATAAATGTACAGGAGGGAGGGAGACGTAAAATGTACAGTGGAGAGGGGAGAAAGTAAATGTACAGTGTGAGCGGGAGGAGAAGTAAAATGTACAGTGGAGAGGAGAAGAGTACATGTAAGGAGAGAAGTAATGTACATGGGAGGGAGAGAAAGTAAATGTACAGTGGAGAGAGAGAAGTAAATGTTACTGGAGAGGAGAGAAGTAAATGTACAGTGGAGAGGAGAGAAGTAAATGTACATTGGCGAGGAGAGAAGTAAATGTACAGTGTGGAGAAAAGAAGTTAATGTACAGTGAGAGAGGAGAGAAGTAAATGTACAGTGGAGGGAGGAAGTAAATGTACAGTGGGGAGAGGAGAAAGTAAATGTACAGTGGAGAGGAGAGGAAAGTAAATGTACAGTGGGGAGAAGAGAGAAGGTAAATTACATGGAGAGAGAATACAATGTACAGTGGGAGGAGAGAAGTAAATGTTACAGGATAGAGAAGTAAATGTACAGTGGAGAAGTGGAGAGAATTAAATGTACAGTGGAGAGGAGAGAAGAAATGTACAGTGAGAGAAGGAAGTAAATGTACAGTGGAGAGAGGAGAGAAGTAAAATGTTACAGTGGAGAGGGATAGAAGTGAAACGTAAATGTGGAGTGGGAGGAGAGAAGTAAATGTACAGTGGAGAGATGATAGAAAAGTAACAGTGGACAGTGGAGAAGAGAAGATAAAGAAATAAAGTACGTGGAGAGGCGGAGAAGTAATACATGTACAGTGGAGAGGAGAGAAGTAAATGTACAGTGGAGAGGAGAGAAGTAAATGTACAGTGGGGGGAGGAGGAAATGGAAATGTACAGTGGAGAGGGAGAAGAAAATGTACAGTGGCGAAGGAGAAGAGAAGTAAATGTACAGTTGGATAAGAGAAAGTAAATGTACAGTGGAGAGGCGAGAAGTAAATGTACAGTGGAGAGGAGAGAAGTAAATGTACAGTGGAGAGGAGAGAATTAATGTACAGTGGAGAGGAGAGAAGTAAAATGTACAGTAGAGGAGAGAAGTGAAATGTACCAGTGGAGAGGAGAGAAGTAAATGTGTACAGTGGAGAGGAGAGAAGTAAATGTACAGTTGCATGGAGGAGAGAAGAAATGTTACATGTGAGGAAAGGGGAGAGGAAATAATGTGTGGCTAGGAGAGAGAAGTAAATGTCCAATGGGGAGGAGGGAAGTAATGTACAGTAGGAGAGGACAGAGTTAAAGTACGTGGAAGAAGAAGTAAGTGTACCCGTGGGAGAGGGTAAAGACAGTGTAACCCAGGAAATGTAAATTGTACTGTGGAGAGAAGATAATTAAATGTACAGGGGAGAGCTGAAGGCGAAATTACAGTGGAGAATGTTTACAATTGTAACAGTGCGAGGAGAGAAGTAAATTGTTACCAGTGGAGAGGAGATTGTAAATGGACCATTGGAGAGGGAGAAGTAATGTACAGTGGAGAGGAGAGCGTAAATGTCACAGTGGAGAGGCACCAGAAGTAAAGTCCCGTGCAGAGGAGAGGGATAGAAGTATTGTGTACAGTGTGACGTAGTGAGAGTAAGAGTAATGGAGTTGAGAGTAGTAAATGTACAGTGGAGAGGAGAGAAGTAAATGTACAAGTGGAGTAGGAAGAAGTAAATGTTGGACAGTGGAGAGAAGAGAAGTAAACCGTCACAGTGGAGAGACAAGTAAATGTACCCACGTACAGGGTTTTGAGAGGTTGTTGTTTGAGAAGTAATGTCAGTGGATAGACCGAGCCACACTACCCGAAGTAAAGTACAGTGGAGTGAGATGAGAAGTAAATGTACAGTGGAGAGGGATAGAAGTAAATGTACAGTGGATAGGAGAGAACGTAAATGTACAGTGGAGAGATAGAAGTTAAATGTACAGTCTGGAGAGACCAGAAAGTAAATTTACAGTGAGAGGAGAGAAGTAAAGGTTTAACAGTGGAGCCAGGAAGAGAAGTAAATGTACAGTGGGAGAAGAAGTAAAGTAAACCCCCATGTACAGTGGGCGAGGACAGAAGTAAAATGTACAGAGGAGAGGGAGAAAGTAAATGTACAGTGTGAGGAGAGAAGTAAATGTACAGTGGAGAGGAGAGAAGTAAATGTACAGTGGAGAGGAGAGAAGTAAATGTTACAGTGGAGAGGAGAGAAGTAAATGTACCAGTGGGAGAGAGAGTAAACCGTACAGTGGAGAGAAGAGTAAAATGTACAGTGGAGAGGAGAGAAGTAAATGTACAGTGGAGAGGAGAGAATAAATGTACAGTGGAGGAGGAGAGAAGTAAATGTACAGTGGAGAGGGGGAGAAGTAAACGTACAGTGGAGAAGAGAGAGAGAAGTAAATGTACAGAGGAGGAGGGAGAACGTAAATGTACAGTGGACGAGAAGTAAATGTACCAGAGGGAGAGAAGTAAATAGGCACAGTAGGAATACGGACCACAGAATACAAGGATGAAGTTGAGTGATGAAAACGTTGGTGCAGTTGGTTTTCGCTAAACTAAATATACACTGGGACTGGCATGAAGTAAAAGACAGTGCGAGGGAGCAAAGCAAAGAGACAGACATTGGGGGAGGTTGAGGTCTGAAGTGAATGCCACACTGGAGAGGTAATGAAGGGTTGTTTACATTGGGGGGTGCAATAGCCCACGCAAATTATTTACAGGTGGGAAAACAGGGGAAAACTACCCACTCGCTTAGGAAGCAGAGAAGATCCAGCGTCTTCTTGGATGCGGTTTGTTTTTCCCCCCTCCCCCCCCCCTATACCGTTCCAAACTCCTTCATTCTCTCACCCCCGTCACGTTGTGCTAAACCCCGGCTTACTGTTTCATCCGCTCAGGTCTCTCTGTATGATGCTAATGTCGGTCGGAAGAGAGTACTACCCTGCGAAGGAAATGGATCAAACGGATGACACAAAGTGTTGTAGCGTGATGGAGGAGAATCTATTGTGCAGCGACCATGGTAGCGACCCAGGTGGCCTGTTTTTTTTTGTGCACAATCCTTAAAAGAAAATGATAGCCAAACGATTAAAAAACGTCGCTCTATTCTCTCTCTCCTTATCTCTCTCTTCTCTCTTCTCTCTCTCCAAACACACACACACACAAACACACACACACACACACACAAACACACACCCCCAAGACACACGCAACCACACACACACCAAACTGCATACAAAAGACACATCACAACGGCGCGGGCGCACACACCACACCACATAACACGACACGCATGCACGCATGCAACCACACACCACATACACGCAACACACAACGCGCGCGCCGCTCGCCGCGCCCAACGCACTCACGCACGCAACACACACCACACCACACACACACACACACACACACCCACACATACTTAACTGGTTAAATATATGGGGTCGTTGCACTTTGGAAAAAGATGCGCGTAACCTCTATGAAAACAATTCAAATTTCATGTTTTGAAAATCTGCCGCGAAAGAGAAATTCGACAATACAACACGATTATATAACTATATGTGGAAGACTTGTGTCTTTTTCTGGCCAGTGGAACATTCGTATTCGTACTCTTTTCTATATCAACGGGACATTTTGTGTCATTTTTTTCTCAACATAGAAGAACATTTGCGCTTTTCTCTTACCCGGCTGGAAACCTTCCGTCTCTTCTACAAGAAAAAAAAAAAAAACAAGGGGGGGGGGAACATTTTTTTCCGGGGGTCAGGGGTGAACACTTTGCGTCTTTCTGCACTTGTGTATTAAAATTGTGTCTGTTCCCATCATAGGAACAAGTTTGTGGTTTTTTATAATCGTTAGAACAGTTTGTTTTCTCAGAAAGAGGAACTTTGTAGTCTTAATGATTCGCTTTAGAACATTACATTTTGTTTTCATCAGCAGAGAAACAGGCTGTCGTTTACTCATCGTGGAACAGTAGGTTTTTTTTTTTTTTGTTTTAAGAAGTAGGAACATTTTGTGGTCTTTAAGAATCGGGGGTTGATTGTGTCCTTGTCTTGTCCTTTCTTCAGAAACATTTTCTTTTCTGTAATAGACTTATAATTGTGCCTTTTCGCCCCGTAAAGGAAATACGGCCGTCTTTAGTATCAACAAAGGACATTGCTGCGTTTTTATTCTCGGTGGAACATTTATATCTTTCTCAACAGTGGAACATTTGTGTTTTTCTATCAGAAGAGGACTTCATTTTTTTCTCATTGGTGGAAAACATTTATATCTTCTCTTGTCAGTGGAACAGGTTTTACTCATCGAGGAACATTTTTGTCTTTTTCTGATAAGTAGAACACGTATGTCTTTCTCATCAGCGAAACATTTGTGTTTTTTTGCTCATCGGTGAAACATTGTGTCTCTCTTCAGCAAGGAACATTTTTTGTCTTTTTCTCACCAGTGGACCATTGTCTGTGGCATCAGCGGGACACTCTGAGTCTTCTTTGAGCAGAGGGATGTTTGTGTGTTTTTCCTCATCGGTGGAACACTATATTCTTTTCTGATGAACGGCACGTTTGTGTGTCTCTTTAATCAGCACAAAATTTTATGCCCTTCTTCCTCATCGGTGGAACATGTGCGGCTTTTTCCATCAGGGATACATTATGTCTTTTTTTTTTCCCACAAGTGGAACATTTGTGCCTCTTTTCATTAGTAAAACATTTTGAGGACTGTTCTTGTCAGTTGAAAATTTGTGTGTTCCTCACCATCCCTAGACATGTGTCTTCCCTTCACCAGGGAATATTGTTGTCTTTTCTCTGTAGGGAAATGTTTGTATTGTCTTCTCAGTGGAACTCTTTTTTTCACGTCAGTGGAACATTTTGCGCTTCTTCCACTGTCAGTCAAAAAATATTTGTGTCTTTTCTCATCATCATTGAAACACCCGTTTTCCATTCCCGTCAGTGAATGAAGGTATATGCACAATGTCCCTAGATTTTAGAGACTTTGTGCCAGCTGGACAAAAACCCCCATTATTTCATTACGGATAACACAGTTATGATAAAGGAGGCAGGTCACCTGCTTATCGTCAACCTTCTTCTGTGACCCTTCTGGCAGAGGTGAGTTCATAGCTCTTTCTCCGCCAGGCGGTTCGCGGAAGTTCTTTGCCAGCTAGAGTTCTAAGATGGGTTTTACAACAAAAGCCACGGTTCAACACTGATTTGCACAACAAGAGTCCTTTCTTTCTGCCCACCGGTCATGCAAAAATGACATCCCTAGACAGTTATTAGGTCAATATATTCTACTTCTGTGTCACTTATCTGGTCAGATATTGTCCATATAAATCACGCGACACTTATAAATCAAACGACACTTATCTACGTCGTATCAGCTGTTCCCCCTGCTGTTACATCCGTATCAGAACAGATCCAATAAATCACTGTTGGGTTACGTTAGAGGAATAAGTAAGATTAATCATGACCGACAGACAGAACCGGCATTTGCTATCGGATCCCAAATTGTAACCGCGGTTTCTACATACAAAAAAAGCAACAAAAACAAACAACAAACAAACAACAAACCTGCTGCATAAATTATCTATCTGCGATGCCAATGTTATTAGATCCGCGACATGCTCATGACTTTTTCTGGTTCTATCAATTTTATTCAGACACTTTCACTCCTTTAAAAATAACCAAACACGATGTCGAGAAAGACAAATGAAAACGGTTTTTTTTTGTTTTTTGCGACTGTACACCCGTGGATCACTCAGAACATATGATCTGTAAAGACAGGAAATAGAACTAACATCATTTGAAACACAGACGTCAAAGTGGACACCACTTCCCATAACCCAAAGTCCATAACCTCAGGCCTTGCTCTTTTAAAACGGCAAAAGATCCATTTATTTTTTTTATTAAGAACGTCTCCCCCCCCCCCCCACCCCCCCTCATTTTAGTTATGTCTCTCTTTCCCCCCCCCCCCTCTCTCTCTCCTCTTTTTAAATCTCATTTCCAACATCTCTCTCTCCCTCCCTCCTCCCTCCCCCCCCCCCCCCTCTCTCTCTCTCTGTGCCAGTCTGCCTGCCTGTCTGTCTGTCTGTCAGTCTCTCTCTCTCTCTCTCTCTCTCTCTCTCTCTCTCTCTCTTTCTGCTCCTCACACACATATCTATCTGTCTATCTGTCTATCTATCTATCTGTCTGTCTATGTATCTAACCTATCTATGTATCTGTGTATGTATGCATGTATGTATATATGTATGTATGTATGTATGTATGTATGTATGTATGTATCTGCCTAAAATATATTGAAGAATTTTAGATGTGAGGGAAAACAATTGGATCCTAAACAATTCATAATAATCTATCTATCTGTCTGTCTGTCTCTCTATCTGTCTGGTCTGTCTGTCTGGTCTTCCTAAAATATATTGAAGAATTTTAGATATGAGGGGAAAACAATTGCATCCCGAACAATTCATAGGTGTGGTGTGTGTGTGTGTGTGTGTGTGTGTGTGTGTGTGTGTGTGTGTTGTGTGTGTGTGTGTGTGTGTGTGTGTGTGTGTGTGTGTTTGTGTGCGTGCGTACGTACGTGTGTGAGCTTGTGTGAGCTGTGTGTGTGTGTGTGTGTTGTGTGTGTTGTGTGGTGTGTGTGTGTGTGTGTGTGTGTGTGTGTGGTGTACGTGTAACTGTGTGAATGTGGAGTGTGAGGACGGCGATAGTGTGGGTTTGATTGAAAACAGGAGTTTAAAAGATCACTAACCTGGATATTTCTTTAATTTCATTTTGGTTAATACAACCATAGTAGTTTTTTTTTTTTTTTTAAAATTTTGTACTTCATACTGTTGTACATTGTGATTG
>JADBJO010035933.1:0-11632 GCA_016801955.1 Conus betulinus | reverse complement strand
GCGCAGACAGAACATACAGAGAGAGAGAGATAGAGGAGAGATAGATGAGGGGGAAAATTTATGATATAAAAGCCACAGTAATCTTTCGAATCGTGGCGGTTCAAAGAAACTGCTGGTCTCATCATCGTCATCATGACGCCATGAGAAAGAGGTCACAGCCATAACAGCAGCAGCATCTGTTCTTCCATCACCGCCATTTAAACACTGCACTACCACAGCCATCATTTTTCTGTTACCAGTCCCCCAAACCCTCCACTTTAAGTCATTCTCCTTTGCAGTCACAATCGGAATGGTTTTGTGCTCGGAATGTTGAACGGAAATGAAAATCGTCCACGTAGAAGGAGACCATCAGATGGAATGAAGTCTTTTAGGAAGCTTTTAGGTTTTCTATTTTTGCTTGTTTGTTCATCATTCTCTCTATCTCTCTGTGTGCAATGTACGTAGGGTGGATGCGGAAAGGAAATACCAAGCATATGTTAGCGAGATTTATCATAGTGCATTCAACACAATTTTTAACCACAAAGAAAGAGAAACAGAAAACAAGACACGCAAAGGGGACGGAGGGGAGAGAAGAAGAAGAAGAAGAAGAAGAAGAAGAAGAGAGAGGAGAGGAGGAGGAGAGGAGGAGGAGGAGGGAGGAGGAGGAGGAGGAGGAGGAAGAGGAAGAAGAACAAGACGGGAGGGAGGAGAAGATGAAGAAAAAGAAAAGCAGAAAAAGAAGAACGAAAGAAAAAGCAAGAAAGAAAGAAGGAAAGGGTAAAAAAAGGAAGAGCAAAAAGAAGACACGAAATAGAAGAAATATATATAACTAGAAGAGAAGAAGAAAAAAAATGAAGAAGAAGGAGAAGAGAAGAGAGGAGGAGGAGGAGGAGGAGGGAGAGGAGGGGAGGAGGAGGATGAGGAGAGGAGGAGAACAAGAAAGCAGAGAAAGAGAAAAGGAGTAGGAGGGAATGAAACAGGCATGGACAGACAGAACAGACATGGGTTGACAGTGGCATTGTGCCACCATTTCAGGGATCATCGTTTTCAAGTACAAGCGTCTGAATGAGGACCTGGACACTCTGAGATGGTCCGTTTGCCAGACCTCTTCAGGCCATGCCACTGTAATAGTAGACCCCCTCTCTCTTCTCTCTCTCTCTCTCCTCTCTCTCTCTCTCTCTCTCCTCTCTCTCTCTCTCCCTCTCTCTCTCCTCCTACATCTCTCTCTCTCCTCCTCACTCTCTCCCTCTCTCTCTCTCGCTCTCCTCGTCTCAGTGTACATCTTAGATAACAGTTCAGACAGATGTCCAGTCTAAGAGCTCTAAATGAGGTATCATAAAGTTGAAACGTTTTCCCCTCTCCCATATGAATCTCCTATTCAGCGAATTTGAAATCAATGATTAGGAGGAAGACTGGGCAATAATGTCTGACGGTTTCCCTGTCTCTGAGAGTCTAAGCTGATAGAATTCTATGTGATTTCAGAAATTTTTTTTTTTTTTAGTTTTAAAATTGGGTGTGACTGCATAAAATTAAAAAAGAAATTGTGTCAACAAACGAAAGAATAAAGAATTACAAAACAAGCACAACGCTTTTAGAACTATTTGGTCTTTTGACTTCAGGCGAGGGCAGAGACCAAACAGATCTCTACCTTCATCGGTTTTAAAACGTAAACAATTGTGACATGAACGGTTTTCGAACATCTCTGTGTATTCCACTCAGTCGCGTCCTTTGAGACGGTAACTGGGGACGGGAGGGGGAGGGGGGGGGGTCACTCCGTATGAAAACAGTCAAAACCAGTCCCATATCGGAGGTCTTTTGGATTCGTAGACCAGTGATTCATAGAACTAATGATTCGAAGGCGAAACATTACCCCCAGACCGTTAAGTTTAGTGATAAAACTTGGATACAAAAGTGGAAGAGCAAACATGAACCCGGGGTTCCAGAGAGACTAAGATTCAGAGAGAGCGAGCGGCGCGTCTTTTGGGATCGTGATATAGAGACTAAAGATTCAAGGGAAGAGAGGACTTACCACAGAGAGGAGAGAGAGAGAGAGAGGAGAGGAGAGGAGGAGAGAGGAGGAGAGAGAGAAAGCTGGATATTCAAGTGGAAGACAAATTAGGAGGGAGAGAGAAGAGGATTGAGTAACCAGGAGACGGAGATTAGAGTGCCAGAGAGAGAGAGGAGAGGGAGAGGAGAGAGAGAGGGAGAGAGAAGAGAGAGAGAGAGAGAGGAGAGAGAGTAGAGAGAGAACGAACAATCTTAAGAGGAGAGGGAGTATAAACGCCCATAGCGCCCTCATCTTGATGGAGGAGAGATGGTCGACAGTATAGAGGATAAGCACATTCGTGCAACAAGGCGAGATATTATCGTCTGAGAGAGAGAGAAAGAATCACCTGACAGAGAGAGCACATCAAACTATGCACAGCAAACTGTAATAGGAGAGAGAGAGGAAGATTCATTCAACTGCGCGAGGAAAATTGGAGGAAGAGCCTCTGAAAGGCTTTGTATAGAGTACGTACACATTTTCTTTAAAAACTCCCTCATTTAGTTTACCCATAGCTATTTCGGCTCGAAATGGAGGATCTTCACAAAATTTCCTATTGATGGAACACCGTAAATCTAAAAGTGCAGAACAAGAAAGTAGGAAAATTTTAGTTCATCTTCGGTTTGCTTGATCCCATAAAGGACACGGCATATCAACGTCTTTAGTCGCTTTGCTCTGTATATCGGTGCTGATGTACTTTGATATCCGTTATTCCGAATTCACTCTGAATCTTGTCATAACCTTAAATATGCCCTATCAATATTAGATGAATTCATCTTCGTTATTTCTTACAACTATCAAGTATAGACGTTTTTTACAGTTCTGGTATAATGAATATCGTTCACTACCTTCCGGAATGTTTTCAGTCACTTTTGCCGTCGATTAATCTTTGTCGTAGCTGTTTAAAAAAAAGGATTACTCGGCATATTACAATTTTCAATTATCAAACGCCTTGATTTATCCGGACGAATCCAAATCCATCCATCCATTTCGCAACAAGAAGTCCCGAATGCCTGTAAACCCATGACTTTTTTTCACCACGCGAATCCTGACCCCAAGAGCATATTGTAGTACTTTGCGAGGTAGCCTTCCATTCGTAAACGCTTTTGGGCTAGCGCAGTATCTAATAACACAGCACGGATAAAATTGATAAAACGGATAAATGGAACAATTAGGATGACGATTTATTCTCTCATAAACACATTCGCTTGGTTGTCTTCATTGGAACCTCCAGAAAATTCCTTGAGAGCAAACAAATAGACCTTTTTCTACATGAACAGTAGATTTATCTACACCCAAAAATCTCAGCACCATATAGCACAAAAGGTTGAACCTGGACATCAAACATTTTTAGCCACACTGTTAAGGAATTGTTATCTAACATATGTAATTGTTGCAAATATAACAGTAAAGCATTTATTGTCCTGCTACCTAGATCCTGACAAGCAACTGTAAAACTTGAGCATGTGTGGAGAAATATATTACACGACATCCAGAGCAGTTCAAAACACAGCGGTCATATGTCCATTAAAAACATCTTTCTCTCCTGCTGCCAAATAACCACTTTTTTTTCTGGAAACCACAATGTTGTTTCTTCTTCATATTCACGCTAAGCTGAAGTCTTGATGCTACCTGGTAGAGATTGTTTAACTGAGTTTGGAGGCCAACGGGAGTTTCAGCAATGTCATCACCTAGTAACAAAATTAATAGTTCAACAAAATTGGGGGGAATGGTTGCACCATGCCCTTCCATTTTCTATTTGTTTCTAAGGCCCTTTCATTTATAAACAACAACAAAGAAACAGGACTACTAGCATGTCCTTTATTTTACCCCCTGTGCAAATGAATATAGGTGAATTTCCCCAGAGAGAGAGAGAGAGAAGAGAGAGAGGAGAGAGAGAGAGAGAGAGAGAGAGAGGAGAGAGAGAGAGAGAGAGAGAGAGTAGATGGAGTTCGCTGATTAAGGGGGAGAGGAAGAGGAGAGGAGAGAGAGAGAGAGAGAGAGCTATTAAATAAATTTAAATAATTAATTAATCATCGGTGTTGCTGACAATGGTTTTCCCTTCAAAAAAAGCCATGCATATATTCTCAGCTCCAGGTTACCTTTAAGTGAAAGTGAGATGATTTCCCTATAGTACAGCGCGTACATCATTCGTGTTTTTTGTGCACAATGTTTATGGGACACAAGAGAGCTCGTAGAGCTGCTAGGTCCATTGCTCTGGACAGTTTAAGCCATTTATCTTTGGAATGGTTCGCGTTTTTGTCCTTTCCCTCTTGTTCTTCAAGTTTTGTAACAAACATACAAATAAAACAAATCAATAAGGACACACACACCACACACACCACACACACGCGCACGCACGAGCACCGCACGCACGCACACACGCATGCACGCACACACACACCACACGCGCGCGCACTGCGCACGCACCCACGCATACACGCACGCACGCACGCACGCACGCATGCACGCACACCTACACACACACACACACACAAACCACACACACACACACACACACACACACACACACACACACACCACACATGTAATCATGAAGCATAAAACAGTAAACAGATATCCATGGAAACCTGTTAATAATGCACGTTTTTAACAGGATCCAATCTTTCTTTCTTTGCTTCAGTTGTTTTAAGTTGATTTTTTTTTAATTTTTGCAGTAGTAAACGTGATGTGGAAAATATAATCCAGATTCTAGAACTATTTCAGTAAGGCTGCTTCCTGGATTTTCTGTTTCATTTTGCTTTCTTCCTGAAAGATTGGGTTAAACCTTTCGCCTATTTGGGTCTTGGTTTTTTGTGTCCCAGCAGCTATTCGTATGGAGGTATGAAGTCCAGCGGGAAGAACTGTATGCGCTGAACCAGGGCTGGCAATCATAGTGGAAGTTTACAACAAAAACTGGCAACGCGCTGGAAACTGTAATCTTGTGCAGATTTGTTTTCATAGGCAGCCATAAAATAGCGATGTTATGTGTGTGTGTGTGTGTGTGTGTTTGTGTGTGTGTGTGTGTGTGTGTGTGTGTGTGTGTGGTGTGGTGTGTGTGTGTGTGTGTGGGTGTTTTTCCCCACAGTAGGTCTGTTTCTGGGGTTGAGAACATTGCAAAGGCTATTTTGTTCTGCTTCGCATTCGCCCATCTTTATATAAGTACATAACAAACAAAAATAACGTCCCAGAAAATGGGTCAATGAAAACTATTCGTTCCCAATCATTTGGGGATCTCTTCTAGTTGAAGAAATAAACAACAAAAAACAACAAAAAAACAAACAAACCAAACAAAAAACAAAAACAAAAAAAAAACCGAAGAGGAAAGGAACTGGGTCCCACCATTCACTTCCTGGGCCCGGCTTTTACGTCCATCACAAAGACCAGAAGAAGAACCAGAGAGAGAGGAGAGAGAGAGAGAGAGAGAGAGAGAGAGAGAGGTGAGAGAGAGAGAGAGAGAGAGAGGATAGAGAGGAGACAGACAGAGAGAGGAAGAGAGAGTGAGTGAGTGAGAGGTAGAGAGTGAGAGAGAGAAAGAGTTTGCCTTTATATCCACGATGACATTACGGAATGATTTATTTTTTTTCAGAACAACTATTGATAGATTATATAGATGGTCTCATTGGCCTACTATATAGATTTCATCCATTAAACCGAGCAGTCTCTGAAATAACTGGGGGTTTTGGACAAATTAAACCGGGAGGGCCTAGAGTTTTGACACATCTGTAGAAACTGATCGGCTATTTTTTTGGTAGTTTTTTTCCTCCCCCATGGTTCATATTTTGTACTTTTTTCTTTTTTACCTTTTTCTTTCATATGGTTCAAGGTTTACTTACCTTTATTAAATATTTCAAGTTTCTTTTTGTTCACAGCCATTTGATGTCATTTATGGCAAAGGTAAACATCTAAATCTGGAAAAAACTGAAATTTTGACCGGCGGTCGTAGCTGATCCTCTACTGGGTAGGAACCATGCGCATAAAGCAGTTCATAAAGAAAAGTTAGACATGGCCTATTTTTGTCGATCTCCCATAACTATTTTGGTCCGTCAAGAACTCGTGGTGGTCCTAGTGTCGACGGAAATGTCTTTTCTGATGGCAAAAAGAAATACTATTGCCTAAGAGAACTCGTGTCAGTCTTGTCCCAGTATCGTTTAACAGAAAAATGTCTTTCTGGGCGATGGCAATCAACGAGCAATCACTACTATGCCTGCGACTAGTATTTTATAGGCTTCTAAATAAATAGAAAACGAGAGGGGAAAAATCTCACTTGCAACCTAGCACTTTCTTGGACTAGAGAGTCCCTTCTTACGTGCTGAGCTCCAATCGATCCAGAGAAGAGGGGGGTGAAACAAGCGAGACTGAAAAATTATGACGGTGCTATGGGTTCTGGTATAAAACTTTTTTCTTCTCATATCTGGTTACCGGTATTAGACGTGTGGTCGGAAGTTTTGATTCCATTTTATGCAATTTTACCAACACTAAAAGTCAAGGTATCCTAAAATGCCACGGGGAAAGTTGTATGTTTAAAAAAAGGGGTCGTGGAAGAGAGGATGGGTGTGTGGGTGGAATGTAGCCAATGGAGGTGTCAGCAGGTATCACCACTCGTCACTACTAAAATAAAAACAATCAGATCTGGGAAAGTGTGTCGAGTTGGTTTATAATCTATACGAATGTATTCACTGGAAACCAAAAAAGGGGGCTTATGTGGAATTACCCTTGGTCTTCTTGTCCACGGCTGTGTCACATGCATGCACGGGACCAGTGTGGTCCGATCCCTTTTTCTAGATGGTAACGTGTTCTTTTCTTCCTTCATGTTCTTTTGCTTGCTTTTAATTCCCACGTTTTGCTGTCATCTTGACCACACATAATAATGATTCACTAACTAAAAAGTGCATAGTCTGGTTGGTTACCACACACACACAACACACACACACACACACACACACAACACACGCACGCACGCACACGCACAGGCACGCACGCACGCAACGCACAGACACGCACACACGGGCACGAACGCACGAGTAGCACGCACGCCGCCACACACATCACGCAACACACACCCACAACACACACACACACACACACACAACACCACACACACCCACACCACACACACACACACACACACACACACACAACACTTACACACACACACACACAACACAACACACACACACACACACACACACAAACTCACTCGCGCTTACACACAGACGTAATGTTTGTACATGATGTGTGCAACCCAAAAAAATCAGGTGGGACCTTTGTCTCTGGTGAACCTAGTGGCACCATGCCATATCTGAGACAAGGACGCCGTCAGGGGTGAACAGTTTTGCACATCAATTGGTGTTTGGCAGCCTGTGAATCTCTTGGTGTTTGGGCTTGATAGATACATGTGTGAGTCTGAGAATGGCTGAATGACAGATATGTACCAGAAAACATGCATGATCTTGTACAAGAATAGAAGGATGTAACTATGTGCACGAATAGATGCAATGGTAGGTTTTTTTCCCCTTTCCTTTGTATTTTTGATGACATCGTCTGAACTGTTACAAAGAAATGTATCTTGACAACTACTGTGGTCACGCAAAAGCAGATAAACTACCAACCAAACAAAACATTCCCTTAGGCATCTACATATAGACTTGTGCCGACATGCGCAGGCACGTCTGCACACACACACACACACACACACACACACACACACACACACACACACACAGATGTACAGTGTAGTGATGTAAACCATGTAATCGTTGCACTGAATTTCTGGCACGTGTATTAATATTTAAGCCAGGCGCATTTTAAGTCTGGTCCTTTTTAGCCACAGACCTTATCATTTCATTATTCCTCTAGCCGTAACAACGGTGTGACCTCCCCGTCATGCATCAAGAGATGAATCGTGGCATGTATGAACTAGTCCACAAGCATTGATCTTATTTGCCAAGAGAGAAACTAACACACTGACCTTTAGCTTTTCAAGACCAATACATGCAATGCAGAAGTCGTTTGCATTTCAAATGACTTATGAATAGACATGTCAAATGTATCATAGATTTCTTCCTTTACAGTTGTTAAGACTGTACTCTGACGCTAAAAGTTCGGTTAATTTCACATTATCAAACCTTACTCTTTAGCGTAGTACATTTTACCGTGAAAGCCTGCCTATATTTGAAACAGCAGACAATATTAGCGCACTGAATGGCAAAGCTAATAATCTCATTTGACAACACAAAAAAAAAAAACCCACTTAGTTTACATCTAGAAATGTAAGGTTTGGATTGCATATGCTGTCACGTGAAATTCTGTTTTACAAAATTCGTCGGTTTTGAACGAAGTGGGGAAGAAGGGGAAGAGGGGGTTTAAACGGGTATTCTTGCCACAGCATTCTATCATTATGCGTCCTGTGCAGAAAATGGGACGAACTGATTGCAGTATTGGCCATAGCCTGTTAGAGTTCATGCAGGGTCCACGGGTGTTCTCATACTGTACTTCAGCGGCGAATTAATTGATGTAGAAGTGGGGAGGATTTCTTTCTTTCTTTCTTTCTTTCCTGCGTACGCAGGCTTAGTATCCTGCGGACACTCCCTGTGTAGACAGGCAAGGATTAATCCCATCTACCCAACAAGGCAGTGGAGTTTTGTGTGTATGACCGTTTTTTTTTATCCTGCCATTAAGGAAGCCATACTCCAACTTCGGGGAAGGTGCATGCTATGTGTAACGTGTCATCCACACCACGGCCAAACTGGCCCTCTCTTCCGAAAGTTGGTGATGGGATTTTACGTGTGTGCAAGATGTTATGCGTGCGTTCACACACGGAACCTCGGTTTATAGTCTCATTCGAAGGACTGTATTAGAACCAAGTTAACTCCAAGGGGAAAATCCCCCTGTACCGAAACGACCTGTGGAGATTCGAACCCGCAACCCCAGGATCACGAGTCCGGCGCTCTACCAACTGGGCTGTTCTGGCCCCCATGGGAGGATTTCCAGATCATTTCAGTTATTTAACCCCAGAATCAGTAGCACAAGCATTTAGGTGCCTGAGAGGGGTACACGTGCTGAATCAGATATACAACAGCTAGGATACGTACAAAATGCACAAAAACAGTCCTTTCCTTCACCAACAAACAACGATCCCGCGAGGATGTATGCGAATCCTTTATCAGGAAGCAAGTCTATCTTGGATGATAGGAAGAGGTTCAGGGATGGTGGGGATAGGATGTGTGCGTAGGGCTGATAAAGCAATATGGAATATATGTAGAGGCAGTAAGGATAAGAAAAAATGCTTGATAACGGAATCTTTTCTTTAATATGAAGAAGCAAAAACATACACACTTCCCGGAAATGCTGTTAATGACTGCTAACGGAACGCATTAAGCTTGTGTGCTGAAATGAGATCCAGAAACTGCGTGGGCAGACAGAACGGAGAAGCCTTGATTTAGGATATTTTCCGTTCCTTGTAATTCCACCTCACATCTATTTCTGGGGACACCTTTTTTGTTTGCATCGTTGTTCCATTTCGGGTTTCTTGGAATAGCTGTTCCACCAGATATCCCTTGTCTTTAACTCGTCACACACACACACACACACCACACACACACACACACACACACACACACACACACACGCACGCACGCACGCACGCACGCACGCACGCACGCGCGCGCGCACACACACACACACACACACACACACACACACACACGCACGCACGCACGCACGCACGCACGCACGCACGCACACACGCACACACACACACACACACACACACACACACACACACACACTCACTCACTCACTCACTCACACCAGATGGAAAAGCATGCACGCATGCACACGCACGCGGGCACACACACACGCACACACACACACACACACACACACACACACACACACACACACACACACACACACACACACACACACATACAGAGAGACAGGGACAGCAACTTTTGGTGCCTCCACCTGAACTAAAATATTCAATGTCTATGACGTGCTATCGACTTACCGTAACTCAACGTACGAAACCCTCTTTCCTGTGACTTATTACAGCATGGTCCACACGCTGAAATGTCATGCTACTATCTCTCGGCTATGACTTTCATCCAGAGATAAATCACTTTCTTTCTTCTCTGAAAGTTGGATCATAAGTCAATTTGATCTGTCTCGCTGGTGAAATACACACACATTAAATTTAGGGGTGGGGATGATAGTGAGGGACTGGCGGCCCTTGGAGATTTAAGATCAATCACCTTCACCTTTATCCTACCCGGAGTCTTGAAGACCGTTGGGACACCACAGAAGACTTCACAACCAGCTTTCCTCCATCCCTCCCCGGTTCTCAGACGCTCTTAGGCGTTGCTGAGTGTGAGGCCAGTCCATGCACTGATGTTGTCCTCCCATCTCTTTCTCTGTCTTCCTCTTCCTGCCTCCTCGCACTGTTCCTTGCAGAATGGATTTGGCAAGTCCTGTTGATATTCATACATGACCATACTATCGCGTTTCCTTTCTTTTCACTGTAGACAACAGGTCTTCGTATGGTCCAATGTCTTGCCTAACTCTGGTCTGGACCTCCAGTTTGGTAATACGGTCTTTGTTGGAGATGCCATGGATCTCGCGGAAGCATCAAATATCTAATGCCCGAATCCTTCTGTCAGCTTCAGCTGTCAGTGTCCACGTCTTACAGGCGTAGAGAAATATGGCAGCGAGCAGGGAGCGCATCAGTCTGATCTTGGAACTGATTGTGATGTTTCTGTCATTCAAGGTGGGTTTTAGTCTGGCTAGCGTTGCTTAAGATAAAGACTCTGCGATAAAAAAAAATGATTAGTGCACCGTTTTTATCTGCCAGGATCTCCGCTTTGGGAGATGACTAGTTGGCGTGAGGACGCTGGTTTAGTTCCTTTTGGACTTTACTGTGTACTACGGGCACTCGTGTGCACATTTAGCAAATTTCGAAAAGACAAAAAAGGACGAACAAATCACAGGACAAAACGCGTTGCGGTTGGACCTCTTTGGCCTTCTTCAGGCAAGGTAAACAGCATTCGGAACGATGAAAACAAACAGTGTCAGTGTCATCAAGACGCATCACTGTGTGCGGACTAGTCCATATACGCTACACCCGCATCCGCCAAGTTTTAAGACCAAACTGCACACGATTTTGAGCTGATGGATAAACGAATTAATGACTAAGATGAGAGGATTTGAGAAGAGGGTCTCGTGGCTACGACTTAGCAGATTTCTGACCTACGCATTAGCCCAACGCATATGATTGACAGTTTGAAGTTGAGGATACCAAGTACAAAGTAGATTTCTGCAAGACAAGGGAATCTACATCTACCAATGTACTGGTGAAAGTGCAGCGTTTTGGTCCCTTATACCTGTGTTCCGATCAAGGTTAATATATCTTTAATAACGTAGATATTGATGAAGTCAGAGAAACGTATCACAAACCCAAAAATTCTTCAGCAGCAGCTCATGGAGACCATTGTAACCCATTTTAAAGTTTGTGGAGACCATGCGAATTCACTGTGAAGACGAAATTAGTTATATTGCTCTTTGTCCACAGATCCGACTCGTCAGGTAGACAAGGTTGCTTGCAGCTGTGTT
>JADBJO010035932.1:0-11633 GCA_016801955.1 Conus betulinus | reverse complement strand
TGATATCTCCCCAGTTAGCTTTTGATTGCACTTGGCAAACTTACGAGGACATTTGCCGACTGGGACAAGTTTAAAACTCTCCTTACCAGCATAGATGTAGATAGTGTTTGTGGAATAGAAGAGAGTGTGGATAATATGTATCCAAATTTCAACAAACTGATACTTTTCGCTGCAAATGGCTCCATACCTAAACCTAATCATAAACAAAAAGCACGTCATGCTGGGAATGTCTGGTGGACCAAAGATTGTGAAGAAGCTGTAGTTTTAAAGAAGCTTAAATACAAGGAATATGTTAAAAACAAAAGTGAGGAAAACCATCAAGAAATGAAGAAAGCAAAGGCACACTCTAACAGAGTTATTGCAAAAGCAAAGCGGCTTTACTGGTCATCATTTTGCGCAAGAGAAGTTTCCCAGCATAAAGATCTTCAAAAGGTATGGAAACAGTTTCAAGTTATGAAAAAAGGGATAAATATTCCAAGATATCCTATTAATTTGGAGACTAAGAAATTCCCGACTCCTTATGAAAAAGCCGAAGCTTTTGCTAATATGTTTTCTAAGACCATGCGCCTGGAAAGCCTTCCGCACGAATGCAGACAACATCGAGAAAAGCAAGAAAAAACAAAACTTTATGATGAACCAGTTCCAAATAATGACCATTTCATAAATGCACTCATAACCACACAAGAATTAAAGGATGTCGTCTCTTTTAAATGCAATAAAACATCGTCAGTAGGGCTGGACGGTATTTCAAATCAAATGTTACAACACATGTCAGAAAACTTTTTTCTCTTTTTATTAAAAATATTTCAAAAGATTTGGATAGATGGTCTTATGCCAGTTGTTTGGAAACAGTCGATAGTAATCCCAATTATAAAGCAAGGAAAGCCTGTCACAAACATCGACAGTTATCGACCTGTCGCTCTGACTTCTCATGTTGCAAAACTTATGGAAAAAATTGTACTTAACAGACTTATCTATTTTTGTAAACAAAAAATCATATAATACCTACTAATCAAGCAGGCTTTATAAAGGAAGATCTACCACTGATCATATCGTAAAGTTAACAACTCAAATCAAATATCAGTTTGCCAGATGGAAGAGTGTTCTGGCTACATTCTTTGATATTAGAAAAGCCTTTGATAGTGTATGGCATGCTAGATTGTTATACAAATTAAAGGCGATAGGAATTTCAGGTAATTTTTACAGTTATATTAAAGAATTTCTAACACAAAGAAGTTTACAGGTCAGAGTACAAAACACATATTCCAGTTTTAAACCATTGAACATGGGTATTCCTCAGGTTCTGTAATAGCTCCAATGCTATTTAATATTTTGCTGTATGATCTTCCAAAACATGTAACTAAAAATGTCAGTTGTACAATATGCCGATGATCTGTGTATGTGGATGAATACTAGTATGAGAAAAAACACACCCAAAAGAGCTATAAATTACCACAGAAAACTTTATCAAGCAGAGCTTGATAACCTTAGCAAATACTTGTTTATAAATGGTCTAAAGCTTTTACGTGAAAAAACTCACATGGTTTTATTCAAACAATGGGGATGATCCCTCTGATTTACCATCTTTTAAACTGGATGAGATAACACTTGCGTACGTACACTTAATTAAATTCTTAGGTGTCCACTTCACATCGAAACTCACATGGAGTATTCATATTGATTACCTTTTAAGCAAGGCAAGAAAAACTTTAAATTTTCTGAAAATTTTGAGTAAGCAAAGCTGGTGCCAAGATGGAAAAAACATTAAAGCTCTTGGCTTTGGCATTAATTCGTTCTAAATTATCATACGCCCAAGAGGCTTTCTTTAGCGCACCTAAGTATTTGTTACGAAAACTACAAAGTGTAGATAGCAAAGCCTTCAAATTATGCCTAGGAGTTCCGGTATATGCCTCCACTTTGGGGACATACAGAGAAATAGACGTTTTACCTTTAAATGAATATAGGAATCTATCACTGGCAAAATATTTCATGAGATGTTCAACCATAGATGGTGTGAATGCAACGGAAATATCTATAAACCCAGGGAGTGATTATCCAAAAAGAGCAAAAAATATTGCCTCTCTGTGCACTATCAGTTCATACACTGCTGATTTGTTTAAGAAAAGTAATATAGATGTTACGTCTTTGTCAAAAACGTCTCTTATAGATCCCATTCCAACTTGGGAAAGAAAGAGGGCGAAGTTTGATCTTGATTACACTGATGCAAAGAAAGCAGACCAGCCTTACATCTTGTCTTATTTAACGAAGATGCAAATGCAAGATAGATATTTTAACCATCTTAAGGTGTACACAGATGGATCGTTGATGAGTAACAAAAGAGCCCGGGTCAGCATTTGTTATTCCATCGCTGAAAGTACAAAAAGCATATTTCATTGGAAAATATCGCTCCATATTTCGTAGCTGAAATGATAGCGATACTTATGCGTTGACATTTCTAATTGATTTACCGCAGTCAATTTTTCAAGTGTTGTTTTGTGTAGATTCGCTGTCAGTGTTACAATCGATCAAGTTTTTTTTAATTCAAATTCAGATAACTTTATTTTGAAGGAAATTTCAACATTTAATCCACGTCTTGATATGTAAAGGAACAGATATAACTTTCTTCTGGGTTCCTTCACACTGTGGAATTTCGGGCAATGAACTTGCTGACAGATGTGCGCGAAAAAAGGCGCTGAAAATGGAACGAGGGTACAAACTATTTCCATACCGTTCACTTTGAAAGAGAGTCAACAAATTTTAAAACAAACAGCTTGGGAATATTTCAGAAATGGGCAGAACAAAGCTGTTACTCATGTTCAGACACAAAATAACCCTCTTTTTAGTATTGATCATTTCAAAAGCATCCAAAATCTGCACATTTATGATATGCATCAATACAGAAACTTCGTTTCAGTATTTCATCGATTGAAACTGGATGCTTTTAGAACTAAATATAGCTCTGCAACAAAATGCATATTCGGGAAACAAAAACTGACAAGAGATCATGTTTTGTTCGAATGTGTGCCTCTTAAGGCATTTCTGCCACATTTATCAGCATGTCTGTGACAGATATTTTTTTCTGATATTGATTTTGCTTTGAAAGTTACTTCTGCTTGATTTGTAGTCCAGTCAGGTATTGCTTTAATCTGATATTGTTAGTGAGTGTAGGTTTGTTTATTTATTTGTTTGTCCGATTGTTTCCTGATGTTATGTACACCACCCTCCGCCAGCTTCCCCTACAGCCCCCCCCCCCCCCCACACACACACACACACTTGTATGCAACATGAACAAACTCTATCTATCTCCCTCTATTTGTCTGTCTGCCTCTCCTTTCTCGTCTAATATCACATAGTTTGTGAAAAGACGTTAAATCAAAGTACTACTACACACACACACACACACACACACACACACACACACACACACACACACACACAAAGAAGAAGAAGAAGACGAAGATACCCTGCCTTTACACTGAACATACACTGATATTCAAAGACCCTATGAATCTTCTTGCACGTGCACATTAGCTTCCATCCAATTCAGTAGTTTTACTTCACTTGCTTTTCTCCGTTTTTCTGCCCATGTGTTAAACGTGTACATGAAAGGATTGATAGCAGAGTTTAAAGGGAGTACGAATATAGTTAGAGCAACATTGACTTCTCCAGGGATTGAAATATCATTCGATGACAACATTCCACACAGTCCAATGGGAAACCAGCACATGAAATCTGTCACATCAATACTGATCAGCCGCCGGGCTATTGTCATATCCTGTGACAATTTGGTTGTGTTTGTTTTCAAAGCATTGCTTTGTACTGACCAAAAGATGATGGCCTGGCCAGAAGAGATGAGCAGGAATAAAGTAAATTAAAAATAATTAATACACAAACAGAATAAAATCTTCCTTTAAACTCATGCCTTGTAACAGGAAGTGGAATGCAGACACCTGTCTGACTGTAAAACTCCCAGTGTTTTGTCAGTGGAAATAAAGGGAAAGCACCTAAAAGAAAACCAACCAACCAACTCAATAGACAAGCCACTGAAGCTGATGATCTGTCAAATCGCAGAGTGCTGAATGGAAAACTAATAGCGATGAAACGATCCAGTGTGATAAGGCAAATGATGAGAGCTGACACTTCACTGGACAGGAGAGACAAAAAGCCCCGTCATATGACAGGTCACACTGTTTTTCCACGTGTCATCATAATGGAGATATTGACCTCTGAACTTCTCATCAGCTGCTCCAATAATAGTAACATAAAGTCCCATCAGGAAGTCAGCCATGGTAAGGTTGATGATAAAACGCATTGAATCCACTCGATGAGCTTGTCTTTCTTCCAAACAATCGTGCACAAAAGCAGAGTATGTTTCCTGACAGGGACACACAACTTACGAGCCAGAGAAACACACGGTACGTCCATGATTGCAGTAAATCTTCACACGATGAAATCTCGTCCTTTGGTGCAAAGCAAAATCGGTTGTCAAAGTTATGTGGAAGAACCACATTGCAACAAAGTTTATAGTTTCCCGTCCACATAGAAAACGAGTGATAGAGATGTGTGAAAATGTCAGCTTGAAACACTTTCACCGGACTGCCATCCATGTGCAGTTCAGTCAGATGAGGCATGGGTGGAAAACTACTGAGGAAAGTGTGAATGGAAGTGGAAGTCAGATTCAGCTTCTCTATGCGGTGAAAAGGTAAGAAGACTTGAAGATCAAGCACTGTGAGTGTGGTATGTGACAGGTCTATGGTTGTGAGTCTGTTTTGCTTGTCCGTGAATGGCTGGTCCAGGAAGAGATAGGTCAGAGGGTTTTTAGACAGCAGCAGTATTCCTAAATGTTTAAGATCGAGGAAAGGTGCCAAGCTGACTTGTGTCAGTTTGTTTTGACTGAGATCAAGATATTTTAGATTCGGGAATGTCATGTTAGGGATGTGGGTAATAGAACACCGGACAAAGAGGACGTGAATGAGATATATTGTTGCTGACATCAGACAGTGTCATGCCAGAACCTGTGGCATCCAGGTAACGGAGCTGAGGGAAGAGTGCTGCAAGGAATGGCTGACCACACTGAAATGTGTAGCCTTGACACTGGCAGTGTAACGGACACGTCACGTCACACAGTAATTCATCGTCATGCAATGGGCAGTGAGACCCATCCATCACATAAATCATCACTGTGCAAACATATAGTGGAAGTTCTGCATCGAAACAGACCAGGGCATGTCATGTTCGCACACCCCTCTTCGTCCTGGTGGTCAATACAGTCATACATTTCATTGCACCGTGTGTAGACAGGCAGGCAGTCACTGAACTCACCAGGACACCGATAGTGACTAGCAGGACAAGAGAGTCGTTCAGTTTCATTGAATATGCTGAAAATGAGCTGAACTCTGTCTCATAATTCAAATCGATAAGAACAGGGGATGAATAAGGTTTTATCTTCACGCGCAGTATGCGTGCTGCGTTATTTGGACAGGAAAGTTCGTCTGATTCATCCCAGCAATCGAACAGTTGGTTGCACACTCTGATATGTGACACACACTGACCACTGGAACACATAAATGTGTTCACACATGGATGGTGATCACAGAAAGATTCATCAGTGTTATCCTGACACTCTGATACAAAGTTACACACCAGGGTGTATGCTAACACACGACGTCATCACTGCAGGTAAATAAAGGAGTTAAGCGACGTGGTGATCTGGTGAGTAAGCGTTTCTGTTTACGTCAGAAAAGTGGTGAACAAAGGTGCAGGATGTATCAGTTTGACAAAATTCTTTGTATAAATTATGGTCACACAGGAAAAACGTGTATGTCATATGGCCCTCATGGCATATAGTCATAGAGTGTGGCCTCATTGGAGAGCGAGTCAAAACAAATATCTTTGAAGGAGACAACCTCGTATTACATGCACTTTTTTGAACGTGGATGTACACATTGCATTAACATGTTTTGAAGGTGCAATCAACGTGTTACAAAATTTGAATTAAACATAACATATGAATCATATTTCAGAGCATGATAAAGCACTGTTTTGTCTTCACTGATCACAACTTGCCTATACAATGAGCGCAATGGCGTTCTGAAGATGTTTATGTTCACGGAATAGAATGCTACGTCTTTGCATGTTCTCGTTCTTGAAGACCATGATTTAATTCATGCACGCAGGTAGGAGAGGTCAGTGTACCTCCAAGTGAAACGCAGTAGTCAGTAGTTGTTTCGTTGAGGTCCGTTTTACAACTGTCATTGACAAATTTGCACAAGGTTTTATGAAACGTTAAACGGCCTCTACATGACCAGTCCAGTGTAAACTTGATCAAGACTGACTGAACAGAACTCTGCTTCTTTTAAATAAATATTGAGGTAATTTTCTAAGTGTTCACACCCGCCAAAGCATGCAAACATTGACACAATATTTTTATATTGGTTTATATGTTCCCAGTGGGTCTACTGCTTTTAAGTAAATGTAAAACGTTTCTAAAACATTCTAGTCAAAATCTAACGTTAATGAAACAAGTGTGAATATGGGAGTGACTATTTCCATTGAACTCGTTTGAAGACAAATGTTTTAAATATGCTTTGAAGACATTCACATTCTCGTCCTTGCCATGTTGTTGAATGGTCTGTTTTTTTTCCCACTAAGCAAACGTTTGGTTTTCCCTTTCCATTTTACAGATGATGCAGAGTAGTGCGAATTATATATTAAAACGTGGCAGCTGATAATTTTTGTGTGTAACAATCATTACAGGAAATATGGAGAAAAAATAAGAAAATCATGCTGGTTGGCAGGTCTCATTCAAATGAAACAAACGATTTATTTTAGATCATACTATCATTAGAGTCTGAGTAGCATCTGAAAACTAAAATAATTATCAGCTTGAAAGCTTTTTAATCAGGCATAGAACTTCACACACATCAAACCATATTACCCTGGAAACATTGTCACTTTGCAGCTCAGTTTCACGGTGAAGGACAGCTTTTGTATCAGGTCTGAAGATGATATTATTGTCTGTTTTTTTTCTTTTTTTTATCTCTCTTCAACGGAAATCTGTAATCAGGTTTAATTACGTAACTAATGATCTTATACCGATCTTGTGTGTCCTTAGAGATTATAACAAAACATAATAGTTTTGATGTTTTTTTATGATAGTTTTTGATATTTAGTCTGGTAGCCATTAAAATTGATGTTGCCACCATTTTTTTTTGTCCCTAAGTAGTTTCAGAATCCATCAAGTTTTGTCAGGTGTCCAAGAGGAGAGGTGGTAGGCAACCCAAAAGCTTGAGAAATGCGAGTGGAAGAAAAAAAAAGACAATGATATATATATATATATATATATATATATATATATATAAACAGTGAAGCGTTAGTATCACCAGTGACTGTAATTGTCTTCATACACAGCTACTTTCAGCTACCATATATGTAACCATTCAGCAAGATAGGGCAATTTATTGCATCAAAAAGAGACATTATACGTGTTTTTCTTCATTTGTTTGTTTGTTTCAATCGTTTCTTTCAAATCGTTTGTTCGTTTCTTTGTTCGTGTTTGCTTTTATGAAGGGTTTGCTTAGATTTTGTTTCTAGATTACAGGATGTTGCATTTGTGCCAAAGTGACACTCGGTGGATTCACATTTCCCTGATACAACGTGTTGTGCCAGCTTCTGTCAGAATTGATGAATTAGCCATTTTTACACGGTTGACTAGGGCAAGCTATCTCCACTACGAATACCTAAAAATGCATATCCATTCTGCACCAGACTGTGACAAGAATCTAGGCACTGAGCAGTGAGAAGCTCAAACAGATGTAAACTGCTTCATGATACGCCATGTCGTCTCCCATTGGGTGAAAGGAGAGGTTGTCCATACCAAGAGTCCTCCATCTGAAGAAAAGTCGCATGATGATCTTAGATTATTAAAACCTAAGAAGATCAGGATTTCCAATCGCATACGTCAACCTGTTCAGATTCATGAAACTGTTCTAGCTCATTCTAAAGGAGAACAATGAATTGCTTTTCTAACCGAACTGGATGAAAATTTCAACTTTCTAATGAGGAATCTATTTATGCAGTCATCCAGTGCTGATCATGTGAGACATTTACAACTGATGGACGATAGGGGATAGGTTAACCACGCACAAGCCAAGGCCACAAGGGGTATTCATAGGCTGTCAGATTTCTTCATATTAACACACTATGTTAACATATACGTAATGTAAGGAAAGTAAAAACTCACACTGAAACATTAACAAATATGGGATGAATGTCACTGTTTCAATGGAAATCTATACTGTATAAGCAAAATTAGTATTACAAAGATCAATGACTCTTTGATGAGTTTTCAATTGGAAACGCATTTCGCTAACGATCCCATATATATGTACATAACTGAAGAGAGAGAGAGAGAGAGAGAGAGAGAGAGAGAGAGAGAGAGAGAGAGAGAGAGAGAGAGAGATCTGGGACGCCTATGGTACACAAGTTGAGTGACATACTTTTTTTGAGCTCTGCTTTTTTCTTGTTTTTCTTCCAGTTGTGTGTAGTTCTGTGTTTTGTCAGTTGGCAGTGACTTTTATGGCAGACTATGCCTGCTGCATCGCTGACCTTTAGGTATGTGTGTGTGGTGTATTTGCATATGTTTTCGTAGCTTTCATGTTGAAACGTATGGAATTTAAATCCGCCATGAAAATGTCTGTGCTGAAGTTGAGATCGCGCATGGACGATGCTACTCTACGTCTGTTACTGTCTCTGTTCTGCTATGGAAATTTGCTTCAAAGGTGTGGTGACGTGGAGCTGAATCCAGGACCTCTCACTAGTCCAACAACAAGCGGTAAACCCTTGTATAGAGCGCCAGAAATGCCCGTAGAGACAGTACTCATGGACATGGCTCTATCCCCGCTGCCTCTGCGATTCCGTCAGATCCCACTCTAGAAGACGTTGAGACCATTTTGAATGATCTAACTGGTAAATTTGATCGGCTCGGGAGAGGACATGAGTGACGTGAAAAAAAAAATGTGTGCAAATCTGCAGGACGAAATGTCTGGTGTAAAACAGGAAATGTCCGCCTTGAAACAAGACAATGACGAGATGAGGAAAGAGAACACGAGACTCGCCACTAGGGTGGAATCCTTGGACAAGCAAATAGACGATCTAGAAAGGAGATCGAAGAAAAACAACAAAATCATCCATGGTATCCCTCGTAAAGCCGGTGAGTCTTGGCAAGAATGTGAGGAGCTGGTGCAAGACATGATAACATGATACGCTGGAACTTTCAAAGGGCATTCTTTTCGACCGTGTGCACCGTCTGAATTCAAAATCGAACTCCAAATGACTATTTGCTGGCATCAATAGATTTTTTTTAACTAATGTGTAAACAGATGACTCTGAATGTGATGGAAAGATGCGAGTCTGACCACCTTCCGCTATTACTGCGCATTGAAATGCAAAATGTTAGTCACGTGACAATTCTGTTGCTAATATAGATGGTAATGAGTGTATTGTTAAATATTGCTGGAACCAAGTCTTTAGTCAACAGATTTATTCATCAATGAATTCATCAAATGCTCTAGAAAAATTAAATGTCGCTGAAAAGTTTATTTCTGTAGACGTGAACGAAGCACTACATTTGTCCAACACAACTGTCAAAGAGCAAGCAGAAATTATGAGGAAAGCTATACTAATAAACAAGAATGTTATACAGAATTGATTTGACCAAGAATGCAGAGTAGCAAAACGTAAACTTCGTAGAATATTCAGAATTTTTCTAAAAACAACAGATAGAAATGACAGAGTAGTGTTCTGCATTGCAAAAAGGGAATATAAAAATTCAAATGAAAGAAAACAGAAAGAACCTAATGATTCCCTTTTGAATGATCTTTTTTCTTCGGCCAAAAATCAGCAGTAATTCTGGAATAATGTACACAAGATTTCTAAAAAGAAATCCGACTTAGAAATAACATTCCAGTGCAGGATTGGTTCTTACATTGTTTAATTATCTATTTGATTTATCCTGACGATTGGAAAGTTATTTAAGGAAGAGGAGGTAAACGATGTAAATAATTATAGAGGCATTTCTTTGTACAATGTACAATTTCTTTGTACAATGTATGTAGTAAACTTTATAGTTCAGTTATTAATAATAGACTTTATGAATTGATATCTCGAATGATATAACTGGTGAACATCAAGCAGAATTTTAAAAAGGTTATTCTACCAAATACCTAGTCTACTAGCTGCAGTTCAAAACAATTTGTAAATAATATGTAGCTGTATGTGGCTTTTGTAGATTTTGAAAAAGCTTTAGATTCAATTTTACAGAATGAATTATGGCCTATTCTGTTTAAAAAATTGAATAAAAAGGTACATTGTGTCGTTGTGTAAAAAGCATCTATAAAGAGGTAAAGGCAAGAATTAGAGTGGGAGCAAAATTATCAGATTTTGTTAAATGCACAAAAGGGGTTAAGCAAGGGATGTTTGTAGTCCAGTGTTATGGTCTCTGTTCATAAATGAATCGACTTTGAGATTATTAAAAATGGACGACATGGTGTTACTTTTGATCTCTTGGAACCGTTTGTATTACTTTTTGCTGATGACATTATTTTACTGTCTACAAAAGTTGCTGGTCTTCAAAGGCAATTGAACAGCTTGTATTCAGCTGCTACTAAATTAGAATTAAAAGTAAATATGAATAAGGCCAATATTATTGTGTTTTCGTAAAGGTGGATATTTGACACGTAATAAAAAAAATGGACCTACGGGGGAAAATTCATAGGTGTAGTCAACGCATACAAATATCTTGTTTTTTTATTTCAAGACCAGATCAAGTTTCACTTTTGGGTGTCAAGATATAGCAGATAGGGCGAAGACAGCTGTCACAGTTATTCGATTTTCAGGTGCAGCCAATATTACAGAGTGGAAGTGAAATTAGGGATCTCGCGAAAAGAATGTTGAAACACAGAATGTTCATTTGAATTCAATGAAAAGATTTTTGAATGCCGACAATCGCACACCAAATGATTTAGTTTATAGTGAACTTGGAAGGTATCTAACTTATATTAATTCTGTTTTTAAATGTATTAAGTATTGGCTGAAAATAACCAGAATGGAGGAAACCAAGATACCATTTAAAGCTTATAAGACGTTGCGAGATTTGGATGGTAACGACAAGAAGACATGGCCCACCAATGTTCGTCAGACTTAAATTCTTATGGCTTTGCTTATGTTTGGGACAACCAGGGCGTTGAAAGTATATCGGGATTTTTGAAATCTTTTAGACAAAGAATGATCGATTACAGATGGCAAGACTGGCATGACCATATCTATAGCAGTGACAGATTTGCACAATACAGACTCTTTAAAACAGCACATGTAATTGAATCATAAATTGAAACGAATATGAATAGGTATATTAAGAGTGCATTGCGTAAGTTTAGTTTCGGTGTCTCTGACATTGCTTGCCATTGGTTTAGATACAGTGTTCTGAAAGGTAATGAATCGATCTGTTGCTTGTGTAATCATGCAGAGGAAAATGAAATACCTTTTTTACTTTGCTGTCCGACACTCAGGGACCTTAGAATTAAACTTATTAAGGCTAACTATTATTGTGACCCCTGTAGTTTTAAAGTCAACTT
>JADBJO010035931.1:0-11635 GCA_016801955.1 Conus betulinus | reverse complement strand
ACACACACACGCTAGCGCGCGCGCACGCACGAGGACACACGCAAGCGCACAGGGAATCCAAATGAAAGAGTCTTCTGATGAGGTTGACAGCAATAGTGTTCACGTAATCTGTCAGTGTGTGACGTGTGTGTGTGTGTGTGTGTGTGTGGTGCGTGCGTGCGTTGCGTGCGTGGCGTGCGTGTGTGCGTGGTGTTGGTGTGTGTGTGTGTGTGTGTGGTGTGTGGGGTGTGTGTGTGTGTGTGTGTGTGTGTGTGTTGCATAAAGAAATTTTGGAATCTTGAGCCAATCTAAGAATTGCCCGGTCATTTTCAGTATTCAGATCTAGCACCGCTGATTCTGGAAGAGTCAGGGGTATTTTAGAAAACGCGGGTGCTCAGGGGCTGTGCGTCGGCTGTGCCAGAGAAAGACGAAAACAGAAGTCTGGAAGCACGAAGCTACATCACTGAAGAGACTTGACAATCTTACAACTTTAATACGGTTACCATTTAAACTAATATTCCACATATTTTGACAATTCTATAAAACATGTTTCATTTTGAATCAGAATGAAAAAAAAAATGATACATTATACAGTATTTGTGAAAAGGATGGGATTTTCTCTTTCTTGTTGTCACGTGGTTGAATTTTTTTGATATTGGTTGACTGTTTCTTTTTTTCTTCGTTCCTTGTTCTGTTTGAAACTTGCCAGAAAAAAAACGACTAAGACATGAATGGGTAATGTTGAGGGGGAGGCGTATAAATGGTATACGGCACGATCATTACTTTTTACCTGCATATACATCAAGTACTGTGTGACAGTGCAACAGGACCAGGCAATTTTTTTCGGAAAAATGCCTTCTTCAAATAAACATAGTTAAATAGTGGTGACTAGGAAATTAACAACTAGATTCACCGGAAACTTTTGAAGAACTCACTAATAAGTTCTCTGGACCACGCAAACTTTCCTTCGTTAGCTTTCTAATGGCAAGTAAGTAAAACCTTATGCTTAGAATTTGGCCTGTCTAGCACATTGTCTTCATTGTTTCAAGGATTTGATAGCAATTAATCTCTGCTTCGTCTTTTTCCAAAACACTTTTGAAAAAGATGCAAACCATTCATTATACATATATCATTTAAAGGTTGGATGTTCTTTTCAAGGTCTTGCAATTGTGTCCCAGAATGTTCCTTTGACTTTTTACAGAGGTTGCCAATTCATTTACTAACGATTCGTTATGAATCTTTTGGTCTCCTATATTGCAAGTCTTTACTCACGTCTTGCAATGCAAAACGGACTTACAATATTAATATCCAATGTTGCTCTAAACCTTCTCAGCAGTCTTCGTACTCCACGTCTTGCCCATACACATTTTGATCGAACCATTCCGTCTCTTTGGACTTTTTTTGACCAAAAGGTTTCTCTTCATATGAACAGCTTGTTCTTTAACAATCTGATTAAACACGTCAAGGGATTATTGACATTCTCTATATAAAAGCCAGATTAGTATCTGCATATACCCGATATGAGCTCACAGACATAGTAAATCGTTCCGCACATTCTTTCCAACAGCACTCGTTCATAAATTGAGCTCTTTCTGCGCTAGATTTTCTGTTAAATGCATTTTTTTCGGTTGCCTTTGAAGGACTAAAAAAGGGGTAAGTGATGCAGATTGGATTCTTTCAAGAACTCTTAAGTGTAAACGGTCATCAAGGAATTTAAACAAGTTCCCAGATGATAGAAAGTAGTCATTGACACTACTTCTCGAGTCCGAAAAACGAAGTTATAAACGACCTTCAAGGTCACAAATACATATACCATTGCAAATATATAAACCAAATACAGTACACATGTTAAGTAGTTTTTTTTGTCCATATGAATTCAATACAGTATACTCAGAACACATCTCTGTATTTTCGTGTCCACATCCTTCATATGCTTAATGTGGAGTTCACAATCATGTAGAATATAGGGGAAACATCAGAAGTCCTTGCATTAGATCACCGCATAACAATAAATCAAAAATCGTCGACACACAGTGATTTCCACGACACATTCTCCAACAGTTCTATTCCACTGTTGTAACCGTATATTGAATAATATGGGGGATTCATTGGGGGAACATAAGCACATAAAAGCAGGCACTTTTTACTTGGTCCAAAAAGAAATAATCTTTTTCCAGCATAAAGTGAGTAAACAATGCTTTTTGTCACAGTCCAGCGGATGGGAACAAGGGAGAAGAGATTTGCGAACCAAGACAATATACCCAGCGGAACATCTCCCTTGCGTTGCCAGTTTTAGCACAGGTTTGAGGAACACATTTATGATCTTTGAAAATGCCAGCATAAACATTTCCACAAAGGTTTCCACTAAACACACAAAAGCCAAAGGATGTAACAAAGTTATCTGCATCATTCATTTTCGATGCAACATCGCATCATTCATTTCGACAAAAAGGCCACATACGCTCCAATGTAGAAAGGGATACAGTATTCAACAGGATTGTTTATATTTCCAGAGTTTTCACTGAAAAAAACCTATCTCTATCCTAGTCATTCACATAACTTGGATCATCTATTACTCGACATATCATAGTGACTCATCAGTTTCATTTGATTTCTACTATTGTTTTCACAAAAACTATGCGCGGTTACGTTTGTTTTTTAAACGTATTCTACATTCCCACCGTTCACAGATTTGACAATTTCACCATTCTCACCAAAAATATCGTTCTTAACCACGTGCTGTGATTCCACTATTTTCATATCATTTTTACATGCACAGTTATCAACCACACAGGTCAGCTTTGTTGATTCAATTGTGTTCCCTCATTTATGCGGCCAATCCGTTATAACTCATTCTTCCCCGCAATGTAATCACGAACCTCATAATCATATTCGATCGTCTGTTAATTTCACACAGCTCCCATTGTCATTCACACACTTATCATCTTGACAGCTACTTTACTGACGTACTATCGCCAATGACTTGCAATGTAGTTCTTAACCCCTCTGTCATTATCACAGGCAGCCTCAACGTGTGGCAACCATAAAAACAATGTTACAAGGAGCAGTGTGTTTGGGAAACATCACATAAAAATAGAACAGTTTATTTACGTATCATAATACAAAGTGGTCTTTCTCTTATATTTCTCGTCATATTTCGTCATCATTTACAATAAAGAAACCACAATCATTTTCACCTTATGCATGACAGTTCATTTGGACACATTGAACATTATGAGAGAATCCAAGAGCGCAGGCAGTTCTAACATTCGAGCATGCCTGTTCTGCACGAAACGTGTTCGCTCGCCGGTTTTTTAATCACCACGGTTCGCTGACCCACTAAATCTTTGCGCCGTGTGTTTTCTGCCTGACAGCGGGCCCCCGGTGACCTTATATTTTGGATACCACTTAAACGTGTGGAACAAAGACAGAACTTAAATACAGGGCTGGCCGGAACCTTATGAAGTGGGACCAGATTTTGCGCTGCCGTGTCTAAACCATATTTCACTCTTCAATGACAAGGTGTCGTATATGTTAATTGAAACGTCTTGTTTTGGCTCTTCGGTCGGACTTTAGGTAGGCGATACTTTTCTCCTTATTTCTCTCACTCTGAAGGAAAAGTCTTCTGCAATAAAAAGCTGGGTACCCTTTAAATTCTGTTTTGCATGCAGAATCCTCACTTTATCTTTATAAAAGGTACAACATGCAATAAAGGGAGAGTTGGCCCTGGATATTGAAATGGTGTGCTGATCAAATTTCACCATCCTAGAGAGTTCTATATATCGTAAAACATTTCCTTCACAGTAGCCTCACTGTCCTGCCAGGTCTCTCGTTCTCTACCGCGGAATACCATGGATAAATTAGTTGTTCGTTTGGAACGGCCAACGAGATCGTCCACTTTTCCTGTCTAAAGTGTCAAGTTTCTCATTCAGTCCCGTATTTCTCATTTTGAATGTTCATGTTCCTGTTTTAAGTCAGAAAATTTCAGTTTTTGAGTAAAGTAATTTCTCCTTAATACTGTCACACACTCCTTTCATCTCTTTTATATATGCAGAGGATAAGAGGATAGGAGAGTTATATTCTGGGGGTTAAAAAAAACGTAGAAAGGTAATTAAAAAATCGACCAGGGCAAGAAGACTTATAACTGTCGACAAGAATTGATGTAAGAAAAGGAAGTTATTATCGAACTTATAACGTCTAAAAATAAGTGATGTGAGAGAGTGAAGGACACGCTCCTTCCTGGAAGAGTTGTCACATTCCAGTGAGATTTGCTCTGTGAATCCTCTGCACGAAGTAAGACTTTGACCTCGTCACCAGAAGTCGACCTTTTCTCTGTGGATCGACTCAACGAGAGATTAGGCAGTCTCTGCAGTGATTCCGGCAACGCAACTACCCCAGAAGCCGAAGAGGGACTCCCATCCGTTTTTTGGTGGCAGTCAGGTATTTTATCATTCAATGTTTATTTTAGCAAACCGAAACCGTATTCCCGTTTAGGAGCGACTGAAACTTCCTCAGCGCACTGTGAAGGTTTTGTTTAGAAAAGAAAAGTATTTGTTGTGTTCTGTTATCCTATGACTTGATAGGGTAGCAAAACGAAATTATTTCGGAAAAACATGAATAGATGAAATGTCTTATAAAGAAAAAAAGAACTTTCTTCATCTGTGAAGAAAACAAGGTTTTGTTTATTCTGAAACTTTATTCTAACTTTGCGAGAAGAGGGAGAGTTTTGATGGATGGATAATAAGCTCCCAGAGTGAGCGACAGAGACTTCATATATGCTGGTTTTGATTTTTGATGTGGATGAGTATTTAACTCATTCTTGATATGAATATTGAATGGTTGTGTGTTTGGTAAACAAGAGTGTGTGGAAATCTTTCCTTTACATATATTGAAGTAGATGAATCTTTTGGAAAAAGATATCTTCTAAATCTGGTGATTATATGAAATGAAATGAACATTCTTGTTGTGTTACAAGAAAAAGAAATGAACATTTTGTCGCGACTTTTATAGTTTGACAAAAGTAATCATTAATTGTGTGTAATGAATTGTATTCATGGTTTATTGAAGAGGGTCTAGGTGGGAATCCTTTCCCCAATTTGGAAACTAGATTCTGAAAGGTTTACATTGAAATCCTTTCTGTTGTAGTGTTGTGATTCCGGAAATGGGAATGTTGTAGTGTTATTATTCCGGAAAAGGGAATGTTGTAGTGTTATGATTCGGAAAAAGGGAATGTTTGAGTGGTATGATTCCGGAAAAGGGAATGTGTAGTGTTACGATTCCGGAAAAGGGAATGTTGTAGTGTTATGATTACGGAAAAAAAAAAAGGAAAATGTTGTAGTGTTATGATTCTGGGAAAAGGGAATGTTGTTAGTGTTATGATTCTGGAAAAGGAAAATGGTTGTAGTGTTATGATTCTGGAAAAAGCAATGTTGTAGTGTTATGATTCGGGAAAAGGGAATGTTGTAGTTGTTATGATTCCGGAAAGGGAAGGGAATGTTGTAGTGTTGAAAGAAAGAATATGCTGATGTTTGTCCCAAGTTCTAGTTGAAAGTGATGTGACTAATGAATGCAGTCGTGATTGTAATGAATAGTAGCCATGTAATCAAGGTAGTTAATCAGTTTCTCCCCCCCCCAGGTAGAAGTGTACCTGGATTCCGAAGGGGACTGGCTGCCACTGTCTGAGGGTCGGGGCCGTAGGGGCTTGTTCTCCACCTTGTGTCGGGTGTTGAGAGGCCAGCCTGAGTACCGACAACTAAACCTACCTGCCATTCCGCCTAGGACCGGAAATACTCACTGAGCCTTTTGGGCCGGAGACGCCGCTGACTGCCAAGCCATAGCGCTGCTCCCAAGATTTTGATCCAGCAACCTGTTGGCCAGGCCGTCGCCGAGTTTTAGTTTTTCTGTGTGTGAGCCATAGAAAAATGTGTGTGAGACTGTCACCTTGTCGTCGGCAGAGGGGAACGCAGTCGAGTGTGGTAGTGATTTTGAGCCACAGCTCTGTGAAATTTCAATGGTCCTGGTCGGACTTGACTCTGTAGACGTCGTCTTCATCGCCTTCGTCGTCTTTGTCCTCTTCATCGTATTCGTCGTCGTCTCGTCGTTCGTCGTCGTTGGAAACCAGTAGCGCTAGTAGATAGCCAACTGGATATAGATATATTTTGTGTCGTGCGCCTCTGTTTGGCGTACTGAAAGTAGTATTATGTATATGGTTGGCGTTGCCGACCCATGATGAACTTGTATTTATTATGAATGTTGTCTGATGGCTCAGGCAGCATAAAACATCAAACAAAACAGTGGTGTTTGTTCTGTTGCCTGGCTGTTAATGTTCGGGTGAGTGGGTGTGTGTATATGTGAATTGGAAAAAGTCGTGTATGCATCCATAATTTCTGTGTGAGAGTCAGACAGCCAGACACCTGTAGACACGATCCATTCCATCTGTAACACATCCCATCTCAGGGAAACTGCAAGTGCAGGAAGACATTACAGAACCCCTGGCCCGTGAAATCAATGGCGAAACCAATAGATCTGTTCACATATCACCAATTCTGTCATCCTTACAAATGCTCCCTAATCAGTCACGCATTGACTTTAAACTTCTCCTCCTGGTTTCAAATCACTGAATAATCTGGCTTTCTTCACAATCTCTCTGACCTCCTTCATCTCTATGTTCCGTCTCGCAACTTCCGCTCATCCACGATTCTCGTCTGCTTCGGCTTCCCTCTGCTCGCCTAAAAACTTCAGGCCAACGATCTTTCTCTTTACCTGGCACCTGCTCTGTGGAAGACTTTTAAAACCTCCGTAAAGACGCATCTTATCCCATGGAACTGATAAACGAATATCCATTATCTCTGTGCGCGAGTTCTGCTTGTTTTGACGCGCTCGTTGTGTGTGTGTGTGTGTGTGGGGGTGTGTGTGTGTGTGTGTGTGTGTGGTGTGCGTGTGCGTGCGTGCGTGCGTGCGTGCGCGTGTGTGTGGTGTGTGTGTGTGTGTGTGTGTGTGTGTGCTTTGAGTTAGAATTAGTATTTTATCATGTTTCGTAATATGCGCTTTGGGTTTTCACGCGAGCTAAAGCGCCCTCTATAAATATCCTTTTACATTTCCATTAGATTATGTAACATTAATATTACATAGCCTTTGCGCACCAACCCATTGTCATAGCGCGTAAGGAAAATGGCTCTGTCCATTTTGCATTGACTATCGATACCTGAACGTTTAAAACTATCGGAACACCTTTTGCTTTGTCCATAATCTAAGAAATCCTTGACGCTGGAATGGGTCGCAGGACGCTTCCGTCCTTGGCCGAGCCTCAGGGTTCCATGCTAATCGCAATGTACTTTAAGCAACAACACAAGACGGGCTTCAGTACTCGGTCAGCCTATTGCAGTATATCAGGATGTCCACAGGCCTGTCTACAACCCCCTGTCAGCTTTAAGAAAATTGATGTTGTAGATCTCACGGTCTGACTTCACATACGATTCCCAGATGGTATACCTGGATGACGCTGGTATTTAGAAAACACGCAAAACAAATGCTGGAACACCAAGACCTGTCCATTGCAGCAGGTGCATTGATTCCTGGGGATGTTCCATAATCGCTCCACGCTCAAATCACTACCCACTGGTGAGTAACGGTGTGTGCACCAAAATCACTCCCTGTGGAGCAAATCCAGATCTACGCCCTCCCTACCCCCCCCCCACCACCCCCCTTTTTTTTGTTGTTTTGTTACCCCCGAGTCATCCTTTCCTTTCGAGTGTCCCAAACGGAGAAAAAAAAACAGTTCAGTCAAAGCACACCCACTTGACTGAGAAGGGGAGAGTGGTGGTGGTGGTGGTGAGTTAGACTATACCCCAGCATGTTCTGATAACCCTATCATGGAAACACGTTATTAGGCGAAGGTCAACCCTTAGACGTGAATATGAAGTCTTGCTCCCAACATAACCCCCCCACGTGACAAAGGGAGGGGGTGGAGGGGGGGGGGGTGGTGAGTGCTTGGTGGTGAAAAAGGGACATGGCCTGTTCTCCACTCCAGGGGCGGATATTGCACAGGCCAAGAAAAAGAAAAAGAACCCCTGAAAAGGCAGGAGGAAACACCCAAAGATGCTGGGGAGGACCCAGTGAAGCACTGTATTCGCCAGATGCCTTTTGAGCAGTCCTGTACCAACCCCTGTAGTCCTGCGCTGTTTGTGACGATGGGTACAGGCGTCATACTTCAAGTCAGTTATCAAACTTACCCCGTTATTTTTATAAAAACTTTGACCTTTTGGACTTCAAATCCTATAGACTGATATCTTATCACTCTTATGCAAGCCATGCCTGCAAGGAAACCAAGACATGCTGTCATCGCCAAAAGTCTGATATAAGAATGGTTCAGTAATGCAGGGACCAAGACACTGAAGTACATGGCAACCACACAGAGAGTTTTAATTGCACTTTATCCGAAAAGAAGAATGCGTGCAGCCCTCCAGGAATAGTGTGCCTTCAGGAAAAAAAAAACAATACACATTAACTAGGTTTACAATAGATTCTTAGGCCTACAACACCCCAGGAGAACGCCTCTACAGGGTTTGTCCATCACTTCCTGTTGCCTGGTTGGTCAGGCAGGCTGCCTGTCATTGACGTTCTGGGACGCAGGTACTACAGGCACTACCAATTGGTGGACCAGGGTTGAACAGCATAAACACCATCTGAAGAAGAAGAAGCTCATCAGGAGGCAGAAGACCAGCTCAAGCAAGCCACGGCCAAGAAAGATAGCCTAGGCGATTGCTGACCATAAACTTCGGGTAGATACCATGTCTACCTCTGCAAAACAAGTGCAAGATTTTCGAGGCAGAGAGCAGCACTAAGCAACATCACGAAACCTATGGCCACCTGCTTTTTGTACGTTCCATATCTATGTCATGTGACCCTGAACAGATGGACAATAAAAGGCCTTCGACTTGAAGAAGATCTAGAGTCACTCGGGCCTCCATCTCCTGTCACCTCTGACTATTGAGTCAGACCGCAAAGATGAACTGTTCCTCTCTCTAATTTCAATTTCACCGAAAGTATTACCTGGAAAAAAAGAGAAACTGATCTATTCAGTATACACTGTGCCTGTCCTGCGACATTTTATCTGTCATGCCAAAAAACAATAATACCAGTTAAAAAATCAAGTAATTCACATGACTTAATCTTTGGTAAGACACCTAAACTTCACAAATCTAAGGGCGAAAAAAATCTGGAAACAGAAAATCAGGTAAAATGTGTCCATACAATAGACATTGAAAGCTAAAATAGAGACTGAAAGGGATTTTTCTTGTAATGGCCATCTTCAGAATTTTTTTTTTTTTTAAATAAGCATCTGAATACACATGTTCAAGTAACCTTGTCACTGTATTGTCTGTTATGAGTCAGTTCTGCAACTGAGGCGACTGACATGTATGGGTTACGTTGTGATGAATGAAACGCATTTGTGGATTTGTTTGAAATATATCTTTAGAACTTGAGAGAACTTTCAATTGTTCATCCACAGTTGAAGACTCTCAGCAGTGAACATTGTCTGCAGCCTTTGCATTTCAGGTACAGGGTTTTTTTCTTTAGTTTACAACCCCATCCCAAAGGGGACGCTGTGTTATGCTGGCTCCACAACTCTAGGTTCGAGTTACGGTGTCGTGGCAAGAGGGGGGTTTACCCTTAGTGGTGTCTTACGTTACGATTGCAATCACTTACTCAGCAACACAGTGACCAGGCCAGCAATTCCAGTGCCTCTTCTTGAATGCTCCCGAAGGATTGCCAGTTGGTCATGGGCTGCCGCGAAAGAAGAACCAGGGTGTTGAATTATTGCCTCTTACCATCGCATGGAAGATGAAGATCAGCACAAAAAGGAAGTACAGAAAGGTTGCTAATGACAGCAATTTCTTCTCATACAAAAAAAACCAACCACACTCTTCAATTGCGTGAGCATTTCTAAAATAGCAAGCGCACACATACTGCCAACCGAAGAAAGTAATTGTAGAGCATCTTAAACTAACTACATCTTGCAAATTCAGCAACAAGAACTGGTTTAATTTGTGTATTTGCGGCACTGAATTATATACGTCGACCAAGTCACTGCTCTTCGGGGATTCACCCTGACAATGGATCCTATTCTTCAATACTATCAGGGTCCTAAAGTTATTAAATGTGCAATGACAAAAAACGATCCTCCAACCCCAACCCCAAAAAACAAAAACCAACATAAATCAACAACCAGACACAACAAACATCGAAACAAACAACATCAGCATCAACAACAACCAACAACAAAAATACGAAACAAACAAAAAATGCACGGCTTTATTAAGGATTGGACATCTTCGGAAGTCGGTCATGCTCTCCATTTCCGAAGATTCTTCTTACAGGAAGAGTATAGTACCAGCAAACTGCCTTGCCTGCTTGGTGGATCTGAACGTCGAGGTCGAAGTATTAAACACACAACAACTGAAAAGAATGTCAAGAACGCTTTCTAAAACTCCTCCCGTCAAACAATAAAGGTAGAATTCCATGCAAAATTAGACAGGCTAAAATGAGGAACAAATCCGCTACAGAAAAATATGGAAAACCGTCTGGTATTGGTATCATTTGAGCTCGTCAAAGACGAACGTATTATAGGTCATCATGGGAAGTTTGGTCAGCATATGCAACAGATGACAACAATAACTGTTCATAGGTGTAGAGGACCGCTTGATTTCCTTGCGTTTGTTTTCTGTTCTAACTTTTGTGCCGGAAAATTCTAGGGTTACTTCCTTCACTCTGAACATGGCGAGCGCTTCCCAAACAAAAACATGATGACAATTACAAAACTTAAGGAACAAACAGAACACAAGTAAATCCCACCTTCACCCAAACATTGAAGCCGACTGTTTGATACTTTGAAATGCAATGTGATTGGTGGTTGTGCCACCATCAAAAGTGGAGCTTCGTAGCGTACATGTATGAGCATGGAATCATACAGACAAGCACTGCAGTGGTGATGATGTGATGCAAATTGTACGGCGAGTACACACAATGTGCAACACGATGAGGCCACACAAACAGAAAAACTGCCCGTTGGAATGCAAGACACCCAGGAACCAGGATGACATAGATGAACTGTGCATGACCAGATAAATCCCTTCACACGACAAGCACGTCGAGTGACGTACATGCAAAGTTGATAACCTTCTGCCCAAATGGGGAGGGCCGTGTTGGAAGAATCGTAAAAGTTGACGACAGCAAGGGTGTCAGGTACAGATTTCTCGCCGAAGAGCCAGCCCGAAACGCTCAGAGGATAATGACAGTCCATCAGATTTCCAAATGACAAACAACATGACTGCAGAAATGACGATTGATCCAGTCCATCTTCCATCTATTGCATTCAGAACCACTGGGGAGGAACTCCAGGAATTGTCATTCTCGCTGTTAGGGAATAACCTGAATCGTGAAGGGAGAAGGCATGCTAGATTGGGGGGAAAAAAGGTCATGGCTGTGGGCTTGCCTTTATGGGGTATTATAGGTACTTATTTTTGTTTGATTTGAAGCTGGAAATATGTGAAAATGTAATCAGGATGCTTTTCTAGATGCTAAGCGTTTTCGTAGATTTTCTAAACCAGCCAGATAGAGATTAGGGAGGAAGAGGAGGGAGAGAGAGAGGGGGGGG
>JADBJO010035930.1:5000-11636 GCA_016801955.1 Conus betulinus | reverse complement strand
CTGTAGTCCTTACGCTCCCACTCTCGTCCCTATGATCATGGATCTGCGTCTGTTTTTCTACACACCGACGCACTCATCATCAGCTCACTGCATGTAACACACTACTTGCTACACACTACACACTATGCCGTACACATGCACTAAGCACCACAGTCACACAAATGCACAAACAATCACACTTTTGACACCATTTCAGCACAACATCATCTCACACCACCACACATCCACACACACACACACACCCACTCACTCACCGCCTCATGCACTGTCCTCCGTGTCACGGAACTCCCTCGGCTTCCATCGTCGTTGGCTGCGCTGCGGTCACTTCACTCGCGGCGCGACATTATCACATCACTGCTGCGATAGCGACACTCTATTGGTGCTTCGACACTCAGTCCTCATCTACCACACAGACACACACACCATTTATTCAGCCACCCACAACAGCATCACACATAATCTCATTGAGGCGAGTATGGGCCAAAACCATGGCTTGACGTGTGGCGCGGGGAGCTGAATCCTCAGGGAATCAGACCAGTGGTTTTTTCCGTTATCGAAACGGTCCCTCACAGCATACTGCACACACACACAGCCTACACTAAACCAATAAAAAAATCGCGTTATCTTACGCGATCTGCAACACCAGAATTCCGCAAGCGCCGCTGGTTGACACACGACTCTGTATGTGTCAAGCAGACGACAGGACAGACCCGTGTCACAGTCATATCCACAGTAAGAGTTTCATTTCCGATCGGTTTGTTCAGAGACCATTTTGGTCTGTGTACCCGGGAATGAATGATGAAAGGAACAGTGGATGATTTTTCTTTTCAGTTTAATTATGTGCCATCTGACGGCATTGGATCCTCACAGGACTTGACACGATGTGGTGAAGAAATGCCATGTCAAAGGAAAAAAAAGACATCAACAAGCTGACGAGGCTTACAAGACGGCATGATCATCTGTAACAGTTCATAGCATAATGGCAGAACTGTCGACATCCATACAGTTTAGAGAACTATGCCGTGCTAGGGGCATCAGTTTTTCTGCTCGATTCACTGTCCAGGAAGAAAACACAAACAAACGTGAAAAGTATATCATCGAAAAAAAAAAAAAAGGTTACCACAACAGTTAGAAAAGAAAAGGCACAGTTTGCAAAAAGCGAAAAGAGCTTGAGTCCACTGTCGACTGTGTTTATATTACAGTGTCATCACCAAGTCGCCAGATCGAAGCAAAAAGTTGGCGTACCGTACATTGCAATAAGAGAAAAAGGCGTACCAGTGTACGAGACACCAAAGACAGATGGAATGACCACAAAGAGGGGGAAAAAATAGTGGACAACATTCAAAGAGAATCGTCGAGAGGCAGGATCAAAGCAGTCAGTATAAAAAAAAAAAAAAAAAAAAAGAAAAAAAAAAAGAGGGAATCAGAGGAAATTACAAACCCGGGTATTCTCCATTGTGGGGCTTCCTTTTATAACTGAAAGACACGTCGTCATCCCCATGGGAGAAAAAAAAAAAAAAAAGTGGGAAAGCCTAAAGAAGGGAAACAAGATCCGCAAGTTGGATGTTTCTGCCTGTCAGTTTTGTGAACTACATTACTTGGACCAGCAGTGCCATGTTACTGGATCGGACCAGCCGTGGACAATGTATTGTATTGTATTGTATTGTATTGTATTCTTTCTAGTGTGTGCTGCTCCTGTTTTTTTTCTAATGTGTGTCGCCCCTGTTTAAGAAAAAAAAAAACCCCACATGTTTCTGCTGGAATCTTTGATGCGTAATACAACCTCCGTCAACCAAACACGTGCACTGTAATGTGAACTCTTGCATTCTTTGGTTGTAAGGATGAAAGTTGTGGTTTTTGTTTGTTGTTGGTGCTGCTGCGATGTTGCTGTCTCCGGTGTTAAAATGTTGCTGTGCTATGGCACTTAATGTTGAAGTCGATTTAATTATGTATATACTTGACGATTCCGTTTGTGTTGTTGTCGTCGGTGTTGTTTCTGTTATGTTTTGTGGTTGTGTTAGGAATCGGTTTATTTTAATGTCCGCCAACGAAAGCAGTTTTTTTTGATACGTCATCTGTTGTCAATGTGTTTCAGCTCCAAATATTGCTATGTATGTCAAGCACGAACGCACTACTCTCTCTCTCTCTCTCTCTCTCTCTCTCTCTCTGTCTCACCACACACACACACACTCACATACACACGCGCGCGCGCGCGCACGCACGCACACGCACGCACGCACACACACACACACACACACACACACACACACACACACACACACACACACACACACACACACACACACACATACGCGCGCGCGTCGTTGAAAAAAAGTAAAAACAAACAATCCTCCTCCAAAAAGTGACTTTGCAAACATGTCTCTTTTCTGTCTGTATACCTTTGTATACATACGTGTGTGTGTATTTGTGTGTGTGTGTGTGTGTGTGTGTGTGTGTGTGTGTGTGTTGTGTGTGTGAAAATCAACTACTACTCATCAATGTTTCTTTTTTTCCCAACAGGTCAATATGGAACATCTACAAACGGTAATGTGAAAAATGCGAAAGATAAAAAAGAGAGTATATAAAGAAAGAACAAACGTACGAGAGAGAGACAGACAGACAGACAGACAGAGATGGGATTATAAAATTCTTTAGATTGACGTGTGGTGCGCGCGCATGTGTGTGTGTGTGTGTGTGTGTGTGTGTGTGTGTGTGTGTGTGTGTGTATGTGTGTGTGTGTGTATGTGAGTGTGTGTGTATGTGAGTGTGTGTGTGCGTGCGCGCGCGGGCGTGAGTGTGTGCGTGCGTGTTTGCGCGCGCGTGTGCGTGTAAACGTAGAATTTATATTTATTCTCCAACGTCCAATGCAGGAAACAATGGTAACAACGGTGGCAACAACAACAACAACGGTGGCAACAATAACAATGGCGGCAACAACAACGGTGGCAACAATAACAACGGCGGCAACAACAACGGTGGCAACAATAAATAACAACGGTGGCAACAATAACAACGGCGGCAACAACAACAACGGTGGCAACAATAACACGGCGGCAACTCGAACGGAGGAAACACACAGGCCCAGACAGGAAGCGGCGGCGGCGGCTACTCAGGAGGTAGTGTTAGATCCTCTTTGGATACTTTATTGGCTCCACCTGGAGGCTCTGTTATCAGCTCCACTATGGAGGTGCTCACATCTCCACTATGGAGGCGCTGTCATCGCCACTATGGAGGCGCTGTCATCGCCACTATGGAGGTGCTGTCGCCACTATGGAGGTGCTGCCATCTCCACTATAGAGGTGCTGTTGTGTCTCTACTATAGAGATGCTGTCATCTCCACGATGGAGGTGTTGTTATCTCTACTATGGAGATGATGTCATCATCCACTATGGAGGTGCTGACATCGCCACTATGGAGGTGCTGTCATCGCCACTATGGAGGTGATGTTATCTCTCCACCATGGAGGTGCTGTCATCGCCACTATGGAGGTGCTGTCACCTCCACTATGGAGGTGCTGTCATCGCCACTATGGAGGTGCTGTCACCTCCACTATGGAGGTGCTGTCACCTCCACTATGGAGGTGCTGTCATCGCCACTGTGGAGGTGCTACCATCCCCAATGTGGAGGTGCTGTCATCCCCACTGTGGAGGTGCTGTCACCTCCACTATGCAGGTGCTGTCACCTCCACTATGGAGGTGCTGTCATCGCCTCTATGGAGGTGCTGTCATCGCCTCTATGGAAGTGTTGGCATTGCCACTATGAAGATGCTGGCATCTCCACTATAGAGGATCTGTTTTCTCTACTATGGGGGTGCTGTCATCTTCACTATAGAGGTGCTGTCATCGCCACTATGGAGGTGCTGTGATCTCCACTATGGAGGTGCTGTCATCGCCACTATGGAGATGCTGCTATCTTTACTATGGAGGTATTGCTATCTTCACTATGGAGATATACTGCTATCACCACTATGGGGAACCTGTTATCAACACTGTGGAGGCGCTGGTTGTTATCTCCACTATGGAAGTGCTGTTATCTCCATTATGGAGGTGCTGTTGTCTCCGCTATAGAGTTGCTGTTATCGCCACTATGGAGGTGGTGTTTATCGTCACTATGGAGGTGTTGTTATCACCATCATGGAGGTGTTGTTATCACCATTATGGAGGTACTATTATTACCGCTATGGAGGTGTTGTCATCACCATTATGGAGTTGCTTTTATCATTACTAGGGAGGTGCTGTTACCACCTCTATGGAGATGTTGTTATTACCATTATGGAAGTACTGTTATTTGCCGCTGTGGAGGTATTGTTATCGCCATTATGGAGGTGCTGTTGTTACAGCTATGGAGGTGTTGTTATCACCATTATGGAGTTGCTTTTATGATTACTAGGGAGGTGCTGTTGTTATCACCTCTATGGAGATGTTGTTATCACCATTATGGAGGTACTGTTATTACAGCTATAGAGGTGTTGTTATCACCATTATGGAGTTGCATTTATGATTACTAGGGAGGTGTTGTTATCACCTCTATGGAGATATTGTTATTACCCTTATGGAGGTACTGTTATTACAGCTATGGAGGTGTTGTTATCACCATTATGGAGTTGCTTTTATGATTACTAGGGAGGTGCTGTTATCACCACTGCAGAGATATTGTTATTATCCTTATGGAGGTACTGTTATTACAGCTACGGAGGTGTTGTCATCATCATTATGGAGGTACTGTTATTACCACTATCGAGATACTTTGATCACCTCTATGGGGGTACTGCTATCATGACTATGGGGGTACTGCTATCACCACTACGGGGGTACTGCTATCACCACTACGGAGGTACTGCTATCACCACTATGGGGGTACTTCTATCATCACTATGGGGGTACTTCTATCACCGCTATGGGGGTACTTCTATCACCACTATGGGGGTACTTTTATCACCACTATGGGGGTACTTCTATCACCGCTATGGGGGTACTTCTATCACCGCTATGGGGGTACTTCTATCACCGTTATGGGGGTACTTTCTATCACCACTATGGGGGTACTGCTATCACCACTATGGAGGTACTTCTATCACCACTATGGGGGTACTTCTATCACCACTATGGGGGTACTTCTATCACCGCTATGGGGGTACTTCTATCACCGCTATGGGGGTACTGCTATCACCGCTATGGGGGTACTGCTATCACCACTCTGGAAATGCTGTTATCACCACTATGGAAGTGATGTTATCGGCACTATGCAGGTACTGTTATCTCCACTATGGAGGTACTGTTATCTCCACTGTGGAGGTCCTATCATCTTTACTATGGACGTGCTGTTATCACTACTATGGAAGTGATGTTGTGGCCACTACGGAGGTGCTGTTATCACCACTATGGAGGCACTGTTATCATCACTATGGAGGCACTGTTGTTTCACTATGGACGCCTTGTTATCACCACCATGGAGGCACTGTTATCACAAAACTATGGAGACACTGTTATCACAACTATGGAGACACTGTTATCACAACTATGGAGGCACTATTATCACGACTATGGAGACACTGTTATTTCACTATGGGGGTGCTGTTATGACCCCCCATCGAGTTACTTTTACCTCCACTGTGGAGACGCTGTTATCACCGCTGTGGAGGTGCTGTCGTCACCACTTGATAGGTCCTGTTATCTCACTATAGAGGTGCTGTTATCACCACTACGGAGATAATGATACTTTCACTATGGAGATACTGTTATCTCCACCATGAAGGCACTGTTATATCCTCTTTCACCATAGAGGTACTGTTAACTGTTTTGGAACACTTTGGAATATTGTCATCTCCACATGAAAGTACGATTATCTTTTCAATTGAGGCACCGTTCTCTCAATAATAAAGGCACTGTGGTCTTCACAATGGAGGTATTGTTTTTTTCCACTCCTCCACCGCCATGAATACACTGTTAGCTCCACTATTGATGCACTGGTAGCTCCACCATGAACATGGAGGCACGTGTTAGCTCCTCTATGGAGATACGTTCGGCTTCACATGAAGGATCTTTAAGCCCCAAGGTGAAGCGACTTGTTAGCTACGCTACACGGGCACTGCTATCCCTATCACTGGATACCGTCAGCTCCACTTAAGTGATATAATTAGCTCCAGACTTCAGACTTCAGATTTTTATTATAGCCCCATATGCACAAGGAAAAACTTTGCTGCACCTCTACAGAGCCTTGGTCCATTCCAACTGGACTATGGTTGTGCTGTGTACGGCTCTGCAAGACCATCTCACCTTAAACTCTTGGACCCTATCCACCATCAAGGGCTTCGTCTCTGTCTTGGAGCATTCCGCACCACCCCTGTGTACAGCCTGTACTGACTGTGTCTTTGACCCTCAGTTTCAAAGCAAATTCGAAAAACAACCCTAACTGTATTCCGCCGTTTGGTCTTCGTATGCAGCCTCACGCGCGGAATGCAGGTCTAGACCTAGGAGTTGTGTCCGATTTTTCCAAGTTTCCAGATGAGCCTCCGGGACCCTTTTTCACACCAGAGATTCGTTTTGATCTTGCAGCTTTTCGCAAAGAGTCTACCAGCTCTCTGGCATACAAGGCATTGTATGCTGAGCTCTGTTCAAAATCCCATCCTATCAGAAA
>JADBJO010035929.1:7500-10000 GCA_016801955.1 Conus betulinus | reverse complement strand
CTCCTCAAGAAAAAAAAAAAAGGAAAAAAAACTTTTTTTTCTTTGTTTATTCACTTATCTCTTCCTTTATTTGCCCTGGAATCCCGTGCGTCTTGTAGACACGTAGCTTACCGCATGAGGTGGTGTGTAGCGAATATGGGCTGGTCCACACGCGCGGACACCTCCGACGAACTGAAATGGAAACTCTGTGTGTGTGTGTGTGTGTGTGTGTGGGTGTGGGGGGGGGGGGGGGGTGGGGGTGTGGTGTGTGTGTGTGTGTGTGTGTGTGTGTGTGTGTGTGTGTGTGTGTGTGTGTGCGTGCGTGTACGCGTGCGCGCGCGTGCGAACGAGCGTGAGTGCGTGCGAACGGTGTGTGTGTGTGTGTGTGTGTGTGTGTGTGTGTGTGTGTGTGTGTGTACACGTGTGTGTCTGTGCGTGTCTGCTGTCTCTGTGTGTATCTGTGCGTGTGCGCGTGCATGCGTTCGTATGCGTGTGCGCGTGTGCGTGTTCGCGCGCGCGTTTGAGTGTACACGCACTCGCGAGCGCACGTACAGCGGGGTCGTGCTCATGCTTCCGAAGTTGCAATCTCACATGAGATAGAGCGCTCCAATCTCATTCGCACTGAGCCTTCCAACAGACTGTGGCGAGCAAAACGAATTTCTTTCGGAAGTGAGTGCATACAGTGTTGGGGAGTGGAACCGCCGAATAAATGTCATTTCGTGTTTCCTGGCTGCTTACAGAAGTCTGCAGAGCGCGTGCGTAGCATGGGAGACAGGGGCACAGTTTACGTTTTTTTTCCACTGTCAATTGTGTTGCACGTGCGGTGTTTGGGAGTTGTGACTGGCATAGACTCCGAGGGCTAAACCGGCAGTGTCCATGGTATGGCTTCGGGGATAACATTTAGGGGAAACCCATCGAGATGTGCGAATATAGAACATGTTGCAATTGAGAGAGAGAGAGAGAGAGAGAGAGAGAGAGAGAGAGAGAGAGAGAGAGAGAGAGAGAGAGAGAGAGAGAGAAGGGGGGGGGGGGGGAGATAGACAAACAGACAGAGAGAGAGACTTTGACACTTTGATATTTTATTGTCATTACCAAAGAGATTTTTTGACAAGGGGGGGAGGGGGGTAACAGAACTATTACATTTCCCTCTTCCTTTAATGCAAACAAATAGTACACATTCAGTCTTAGCGTGTATCAAATCAAAGGTTAACAAAAACAAATACATTCGTAACATTGCCTTATGTCCTCACGCACAGGAGTAATGCAGTAAGGTTACCAAAAAAAAAAAAAAAAAAAAAAAAAAAAAAACTCTTAAGACTGACTCGACCATCCACTCAATCAAATGATGACATTGTATCTTGCTGATCTCTTCCACATGCGGTGAATGATAACATTCATCATATATATTTAATAATGCATTATCTTCAATTTCACTATCCCTCATCTGTCTTATTTTCAATGCTTCCGCGATGAAGAGAAAGAAAGAAAGAAAGAGAGAGAGAGAGAGAGAGAGAGAGAGAGAGAGAGAGAGAGAGAGAGAGGAGAGACAGACAGACAGACAGACAGACAGACAGACAGACAGACAGACAGACAGATATACAGACAGACACAGACACAAACAGACAAAAACAGACAGATAGAGAAAGAGAGACAGACAGACAGACAGACAGACAGACAGACGGACAGACAGAGACAGAGAGAGCGGCCATCCCCCATCTGAAGGGTGGTGTGAACGCCATACAAAACACACATCAGCCCTGAACAAAACATCAACATGCATGCATGCATACATACATACATACATACATACATACATACATACATACATTCATACGAGGGGGCACAGAACATGCTCGCGCACTCAACAACCTTTTTTTAGTCTTCAAATCATCTGGGTTCAAGAAAAAATTGGGTTTCAAATGAACCCCCTCCATTGGAGCGTTTGTTCCACGCCATTCTCTCAAACCACTCAGTGATGACGTCACTCCAGGTGACTTCCGGTGTGTTGGAAAAATGAAAGACTCTCGGACGTATTTTAACCCCACCCCCCACCCCCTTAAGCAAATCTCTTCTAGCCACTGCTTTATATTTATTTTTTTTTTTTTTTTAAAAGTGACGAGGAATAGACACAAGAGGCCAGATCAGGTGAATGTGTGTGTGTGTGTGTGTGTGTGTGTGTGTGTGTGTGTGTGTGTGTGTGTGTGTGTGTGTGTGTGTGTGTGTGTGTGTGTGTGTGTGTGTGTGTGTGTGTATGCTTGCGTGCGTGAGTGCTTGCGTGTGTGTGTGTGTGTGTGTGTGTGTGTGTGTGTGTGTGTGTGTGTGTGTGTGTGTGTGTGTGTGTGTGTGTGTGTGTTTGTGTGCGTGTAGGTAGGTAGGTATGTGTGTGTGTGTGTGTGTGTGTGTGTGTGTGTGTGTGTGTGTGTGTGTGTGTGTGTGTGTGTGTGTGTGTGTGTGTGTGTGTGTGTGTATAAAGTGACGAGGAATAGACACAAGAGGCCAGATCAGGTGAATGTGTGTGTGT
>JADBJO010035929.1:0-2500 GCA_016801955.1 Conus betulinus | reverse complement strand
GTCTTTTCACAACATTATGTGATATTAGACAAGAGAGAGAGAGAGAGGAGAGAGAGAGAGAGAGAGAGAGAGAGAGAGAGAGAGAGAGAGAGAGAGAGAGAGAGAGAGAGAGAGAGAGAGAGAGTATGTGTGCGAAGCAAAGGTGTGTGGAAGTGCACGCAAAATATGGAATAATTACTACTTATAACATTATAGTGAATGTCTAACAGGACTACATATTAAACACAAAGGTAACTTTGAAAGCAAAATCAATATCAGAAAAAAAAAACATCAGTCACTGTCATGCCTAATAAACATGGTAAGTATGCCTTAAGAGTCACACAATCAAATAAAACGTGGGGTCTTGACTCGTTTGCCTTACCACATATGCATTTTGTTCCTGCACTATATTTCGTTCTGAATGCGTCGAGTTTCAGTCTATGAAATACTGAAACAAAGTTCCTGTGTGTGTGTGTGTGTGTGTGTGTGTGTGTGTGTGTGTGTGTGTGTGTGTGTGTGTGTGTGTGTGTGTGTGTGTGTGTGCGTATGTGTGTGTGTGTGTGTGTGTGGTGTGCGTGCGTGTGTGTGCGTGCGTGCGTGCGTGCGTGTGTGTGTGTGTGTTGTGTGTGTGTGTGTGTGTGTGTGTGTGTGTGTGTGTGTGTGTGTGTGTGTGTGTGTGTTTATGAAGTATGAATACGAAAATGATTGAGTCAAACCAAAATGATGATGATTATACAAACTACAACTACTACTGCTACTGCTACTACTACTACTACTACTACTACTACTACTATACTACTACTACTTCCAGTGATAATAACAATAATGATGATGATTATGAAATGATAAAATTATAACGCTCTCACACACACGTTTCACAATATACTTCAATACATGCCGGCACATCTGCGCCAAAACGCACGCATACTGGTAAGGTAAAGCCTCGTCTGCAATGAACTTACGAACAGTTCCATGTATCCGTGCCTTCAGTGTTGTGTCACATGTGCCAGTGAGTGAACACGTGCGTCCTCTCTATGACGAATTGTTTGATACAATGACGTTTTTATTTAAATCAATCGCGTGTAAAACCGTTTGTAAATTATCCTTGGAAAGTTGAAATGTCTGTGTGCGGCATGTTTGCACGCGACTTAAGTTTCGGTTGGTCTCTCTCTCTCTCTCTCTCTCTCTCCCTCTCTCTCTCTCTCTCTCCTCTCTCTCTCTCTCTCTCTCTCTCTCTGTGTGTGTGTGTGTGTGTGTGTGTGTGTGTGTGTGTGTGTGTGTGTGTGTGTGTGTGTGTGTGTGTGTGTGCGTTTCTGTCTCTAGCTCTTTCTGTTTTTGTCTGTCTGTCTGTCTGTCTGTCTGTCTGTCTGTCTCTATCTCTTTTCGATCAATAATGATGATGCCTGTTATCCATATTTAAGGTAATGACAGCAAAACTTTAAAACAAACAAAACAAAGTAAATAAATTAATTCATAAACACGTACAGAAATAAATAAATAAAGAATTGACAAAAGAGATAAATGAATAGATAAACAAATAAAGGTATTTCACGACAGCAGCACACTCTTGCTACATTTTGATATATGGCAAACAACTTCTCCCAACTTTTTACGTTTTAGGGGCTCCCTTTTTGAAGAAAATCTTTTTTTCAAGGGAAAAAAAACAAACTGCAGAGAAAGCAGAAGAGGCGACATTGGCTCGGCTTCAGTCCGTCAGACGTGAACCTTTGTTGAAATGACAGCATTATTATTGAGAGTACCTATAAAGAGCCTGCCGCCGGCCTTACACCAAGCTCTAAGCGCTTTGCAGTCCGCATTCTCGTTTACTCCAACGGGCTGCCTATCTGGGTAGAGCCGACTGAAGAGCTGCCTGCTGGCGCTTCATTCAGCCGTTTCCCTGTGTCGTTCTGTGAATATCGTTCATTCGCTTTAAACAATTTTTGTTCATTCTATTGATTTTTCACGCAGAGTTCATGCTGTGTGTAACGTGTCATCCATACTAACGGCCAAAAAATGGCTTTCACTTTCGAAAGTTGGTGATGGGATTTTACGTGTGTGCGAGATGTTATGCGTGCGTTCACACACGGAACCTGGGTTTATAGTCTCATTCGGAGGACTATTTGGGAAATGGAGTCCGAACCAATGTTAACTTTGTGGGCAAACCCCCCCCCCCCCCCCCCCCCCCTGTACCAAAACGACCCGGCGGAGATTCGAACCTGCAAGCCCACGATCATCAAGATTACCAGTCCAGCGCTCTACCAACCCCGAATGAACAGAATCATCTAATGCGCTTAAACCAGCGACAGACTAGGGAAGAAAGAAAAAACATTTTTTATCGTATTCTCTGAAATGGGCTGGGACACTAAGTGATGGGAAGGTGGTGTGATGTTAGGGGGACGGGCAAGGAGGCTTGGAGCAGGTGGAGGGAAGTGGGGGGAGGGGGGGAGAGGGGAGGAGGTGACGAATGACTCTCACTCTGTCAATGCACGCGCTGAAAAAAAAAATTGATGACTGGAAAGAA
>JADBJO010035928.1:5000-11639 GCA_016801955.1 Conus betulinus | reverse complement strand
CAAACTTTAAACATATCCTCGATTCTTTTACTTCAGTCTCACAAAATTCTGCCCAGTATTTATTTTTTGCTTGAGCAATGATTTTATTACATTTGTTCTCTTCTTCTTGCTTCATAAAGACAAAATTTTCTTCTGTCTTATTTCGTACCCGAACCTTGTAACTTTTTCGCTTTGATTTAACAGCTAGTCTACATTCCTCAGTCCACCATACATTACCCACATATTTACCAATCTTTTTAATTTACATTTAGGGATAGAATGCTCAGCTGCTAACAGTATGACTTTGCTGAAATTAGAATAAAATAGATTAACATCATCGTTCTCAATTAATGTTGTGTTATACGATGCAAGAAAAATCTGATAGGCATCCCAGTTGGCAAGTTTATAATTAAACTTTGAATTTTGTCTTCAATGTCTGTTACATCATTATTTATGTCATCATCAAAGATTATAGTAATGGGGAGGTGATCACTTCCCAAACAATCTTCTCCTATAGACCAATTACAGTTTACTGCAATGCTAGGTGAAACTAAGGATAAATCTATCGCACTAGGCTTGCGAGTTGAAACATCTGGAATTCTTGTGATTCGGCCATCATTTAATAAAACTAAAGAGGAATCAATAATATTTTCAACGAATCTGTTGGATGAAACTTTAGAACACTCAGAATCCCAAAATGGTGCATGGGCGTTAAAGTCGCCAACAATGATCCATTTCTTACTTGTTAAATTTGTATTCTTCAGCCAGTCTGTGTTATCCTCTTGGGGTCCATTAAGATAATATACAGAAAGTACATTGTAAACTGAGTCTTTGTTCACATTGATTACAGCACCTGTAGCAAATACACCATCTTCCTGCGGCACCGGAAATGGAACGATCCTAGTAAATTCCAAGTCCCGTCTGATGTAAAGAGCAGTCTGGACTTTTTTGTTTGATTCACTGACTGTGTAAAGTGGAGGGTAGAAATAATTCTCCAAATTAGGTAGTCTGTGCTTTTCCACATTCAGAGACTGAAGTGCTAGCACAGAGTGGTTTTCCTCCAGAACATGATTTTCAAAAGATAATAAATTACTGGGAAGTGATCTGGCATTCCATTGAAAAATTTTGAAACAATCATTTTGATTAGCTTTCATGGCAAACTGCAAGTTGTAACATAACTGCTGTTATGCAAATGTCATCTTCAACCGACATTGTATCATATGTCATCAGACTATTTGCAAAAGCTTCCAATTGGCTAATTTATAATTATAATTTGGGATTTTGTCTTCAACATCTGATATGTCAGTGCTAATTTCATCATTCAAATTTATTGTGATTGGAAGGTGATCACTTCCAAGGTAGTCTTCTCCAGTGGACCAATCGCAATCAATTGCTAGATTTGGAGATAGCAGCGACAAGTCTATAGCAGCTGGGTTTTTTGTGTTGATACATCTAGGATTCGAGTAACTTGGCCATCATTTAACAAGGTAAGACTGAAATCAACAATATTTTCTAGAAATCTGTTAGGAGACACTTTTGAACATTCTGTATCCCAAAAAGGAGCATGAGCATTAAAATCGCCAAGAATATCCATTTCTTAGAAGTGAAATCGATGTTTTTCAGCAAGTCTGTATTATTATCTTTGGGGGCCGTAGGGATAATACACTGAAATGACATTATAAACTGAGGAGTCATTAACTTTTATCGCAGCCCCTACAGAAAAACAGTCTTCAGAATCTTGTAGTCCTGGGCATAGAAAACGTGTGTGGAAAATTGTAAATCATATCTAACATAAATAGCGCACTGCACCTTTTTATCTGAAATATTTACATTAGTTAGTGGTGGATAGCAGAAATTCTTAAGATTTGGAAGCTTTGATATTTCAACATTTAGCGATTGAAGCGCTAACACATTATAATTTCCCTGTTGTACGTAATTTTCAAAGGGCAGAAAATTTGCAGAGATTGATCTGGCATTCCACTGTATATTTTTTCAAATTGCTATATACTTGTTTCTTCATAGTTGTCTATAAATCAATATGTCACTTGTGAAAAAGAGGGGAAAACTGATCACAAGTCAGGACCAAGGATATTTTCCGACGATGCCTATGGTCTGTGACGGAATGCCGCGGGAGGAGGTAGACAATACATTCCTGGCGGTGGTAAGGATCCATGGGGTCTGGAAGGCCAGTGACTGCAGTTGAATCCCCAGGTGCCGCTGAATCTTCCACCTCTCTGCCTGCGTCGTGGTCGATCCCAGAAGAGGCGATGTAGATGACGGCCAAGGTTTCTTGCCAGTAGTCTTGCTCCTTCGCCATTTGGGTGGAGATCATCTTGAAGGTGATAAGACTTCTTGATGTTGTCATAACCCACATGAGAAACATTTTTGGTATTTTTTCTAATTAATTCAGAGTAGGTGTGTGCATTATACATCACTCGTTTTGCTTCAAGATGTTGTGGTTTGACAGAGATTGACTTGCTGCACACAACATGGGATTGGGGAAAGATTTGCTGGACAGATATCACAGCAGAGGCCATGTCTTTTCCGCACACAGCGGCGTCTTTTCCTTTAAGGTCGTTGAATCCTGTGTGCAGAACCACACAATCTGGAGCAGGATGCAGCGATTCACTAGCTTCTTCAGCAACCTTCTTGATGTCGTCAATGGTGAACGCTTTCCTTGCAGCTACTTGTAGTCCATAAGCCATTCCCAGGCGTGTAGGATTGACTCAGTTCATCGTAGAGTCATGAAGAACAAGGACACGGAGCGTATCTGAGGGAATGGTATTTTTTTGCCGGCATTGATTTGGGGAAGACTTCAAGATGGCAGAAACGACTAATACTTGTTGCCAGCATCTCTAGTAATCAACTGGAAATTGTGCTTGAATATCATGGTGCAGCTTAGATCCAGAAGTTTAGGGGGTCGCGTAAACTCCGTGTCATCTTTAAATAGTGATCTGGTGGCCGAAAAAGGTAAACGAAAGCCAAGCTTAAGGAAAAAAGTTTTGGAGCGAGCGCTGCTGGAAAGTGTGCAAACTGCCGAAGAGGGACTTCATCAGCATGAAGGTGAAACACTCAGAATAAATCAGGCTGACATGGTGAATGAACTTGAAACATTGACAAATTTAATTGGAAGTCTGTGTGATAGAATTTCGCGGCTCGAAATAACCATCGGTGAGCAAAAAGAAGCGATAAAAAAAAAACTGAGCAGGCCTGTTACGATAACAGCGTCTGTCAATAGTCAAACCCAGACGGACGTAACACCTACCTCTGGTTATCGCTCCTATGCTGACGCTGTCAAGGTAGCCCCACCTGTCCCTACACTCAAGACTACAACTGAAAGATCTGTAGGGCCGGTGGACTACGAAAGGAAAGTCAAAAACAAAAACAAAACAAAAGAAATAGCCAACAGAACAGTCCTGAAAATGACGTCACTACCAATTACGTAGATAAAGTGACACCAAATAGAACGTCAAACAGAAATGGCACAAAAGTTTAAAACCATGACGTCATTTATTTGGGATGACGAATCTGCAGTGAAGCTGAGCATTGCTATAAATAACCCTATCATGAAGAGTCGTATGGATGAAATAGAGAAACGCATGGAGAAGACACAAGATCATGATATGGAGACCTCGGTCTTCATTGACAACATGGTTAATGATCTGATCCAAACAATAAAAGACGCAGCATCCTATCACTCAAACAAAGACAAATGCGCAAAAGAAAGAGAACAAATCCCAAACACAAAACATAGTTTGATGAAAAATGTTTTCTTCTAAGGAAAGAAGTAAGATAACTTTTAAATGCACTGAACAGACGCCCTTTCAGTCGATACCTACAGGCAAAGTACTTTTCAACTGTGAAGGCATACAAAAGTGTTTTAAGAAAGACAAAAAATATATATACAGAGACAAACTTGTTAGAGAACTAAATGAAGCCTTTGAAAAGGATCCAAATCAAGTATGGAGAACACTAAACGAATTAACAAACATGCAAAAGACGAATCAAAATAAAAGGAAGGAAATTCATGAAGACAAATGGATATCTCACTTAGAAAAATTAATTAGCAGGAATATTGAAATAACAGAACAGAGAAAAAACTGATTGAGCAAAAATCATCTGAAGCAAAAAAAATGTTATATATAATCCAAACGTTGATGAACCAATTAGTATATCAGAAATCCATATAAGACATTTCGAAATTTTAAAAGATAAAAAAAAGCCACGGGAAAGGACGGAATCTCAAATGAAATAATCAAAGCCAGTTTGCCTAATATAATTATACCTCTTAGAATATATTTAACTGGGTACTAAGATATCGCCAGTATCCCACTCTGTGGAAACATGGCATTTGTGTGTGCCCATTTACAAAAGTGGCGATCCTATAAATCCTAACAATTATCGTGGAATTACTTTAAATTGCTGCCTGAGTAATGCTTTCTCTGTCAAATATTAAACAATAGGATAACAAATTACATAGAAAGCAGAGATTTATTTATAAAAGAACAGGCAGGATTTCGAAAATCCTACAGAACAACAGACCAGATATTCATTTTAAAAAGATCATTGACAGTGAAATAAGAAAAAAGAATGGCAGACTATACTGTTGTTTTGTAGACTTTAGAAAGGCATTTGATAGGATATGGCATGACGCTTTACTTCTGAAACTATGCAATATAGGTATCAATGGCTATTGTTATCGGGTTATAAAAGAACTGTACACAAACGCGATGGTTTGTGGAAAGTCAAATAATGGATTTACAAGATCAGTTCAGGTCAAACAAGGACTTCTTCAAGGCAGTTCGCTTAGTCCAACGCTGTTTAATATCTTTATAAATGATATTTCAAACTATATTGATAACAATGATTCTCCTGTTATAAAACAAGTTGAAAGAAACACGAATATCGTATTTATTATATGCTGACGACGACATAGTTATGTTGTCAAACATAAAATTGGGATTACAAACAAAACATAATCAACTTCATAATTATTGTACAGCATGGAGCATGTAACTAAGTAAAGATAAAAACAAAAGTTGTCATATTCACTAAAAGTGACTCAAAATTTTCAACCGCATTTACACGTCCACTGGAGACAGTAAATGAATACAAGTATTTAGGAATAATTCTTCATAAAAGCGGAGAGTTACATAAAACACAAGATCATCTAGCAAAACAAGGTAACAAAGCTGTACATTCCTTACTACGTAAAGTAAAGGGAGAACATGTCAATGTATCATCAATAGCAAAACTCTTTGATGCTTTGATTTCACCAGTTATGTTTTATGGCGCAGAAGTTTGCTTTCCATTTACAGAAAAGATAGCACATGTTGAAAAGCAGTCTACAATGTTCGACATTTATCACAAATACCTATTATCCAATAATCCGATCGAGAACGTACATGTAAAATTTTGCAGACATATATTAGGCGTACACAGAAAAGCAATGAAATTGCCAATACTAGCAGAACTTGGAAGATTTCCTTTGTGTCAAGAGATAATGAGTCAAGTAGTCATGTTTTGGATCATATAATGGAATCAAAGAAAGACTCATATCTAAGAGAAGCGTACGAAGATCTTGACCCATCATCTTCATGGAAATCTTGTGTAAAGATGATCTTAAGTAATATTGGAATGACACATGTATGGAATAACCAAAGTACACTTAACCCTCAAAGATTGCGTTATGCAATAGAGAGAAAGTTACAAAGTGAATACATACACTTTTGGGAAAAAGAAAAAGAAAGAGCACCAAGGTTAAAATTTTATAATGACATCAGTTATAAATAAAGGCTTGACCCGTACCTCATCAAATGCACAAATAAACATTACAGGAAAGAACTTTGTAAATTAAGAATTAGCGCACCTGACCTCGCAATAGAAAGAGGTAGATATTCCCATATTAAGCGCAAAGACAGGAAATGTACAACTTGCAATATGATAGAAGACGACGGTACATTTCTTAGACTCTTGTAAACGTTACGATAAAATCAGGAATACGGTTTAAAAAACGTATCATAAACAAAATGGATATATATGATGCTACCTCATTGAAAATAAGTACTTTGATGTCTAATGATGACCTTCAGGTTGAAATTGCGAAATATGTATAATTATGACTGCTTTACATAATGTCCCAAAAATGATTCAAACTGAAATCTGAAATCTCCATGCAAAACAATTGATGAGAAATACCAACTTTGGCGGAGGCATCTTTGGTTCCAGGCAAAGGACCAGACAAAATCCAACCAAACACTGACCACTGAGCAACAGACCCTCAGACAAGAACACCATGTCAGGTGTTATCAGCTTCCAGTAGGCATCAACACCCACAAGAATATCCACCTTTACTTCACCATCCTCATGAACATCAACAAACTCAATGTTTGAGCGATAGCTGGACGTACATGGGAGCACAAATAGTAGGAATCTCAGTAGCCTTCACAGACACATTTCCTTCAAACCCCTGTAAATTTACCTGGTACACATTCCTCTGTTCAGCATTGCTGATTTGATCATTGCCAAAGGCAGTATAAGCTAGACTTTGACACTCAACCCACTCAGGCTGAATTCTGTTCACTAGATCACTTGAAATGTAAGTTCTATCAGACCCAGTGTCGAAGAAGACGACAGCTTCAGTGATTCCACACTTTCCAT
>JADBJO010035928.1:0-2500 GCA_016801955.1 Conus betulinus | reverse complement strand
TATGCGAGTCTTGTCCAAATCTAAAAGCACACGAATTCCAAAGGAAATCTGCGTCCAAATTGATCGCCTGACTGGAAAAGAGTCATCTCGCTATGACACGGAACAAGATTTGTCACAACCTGTAACAACGAGTGGGAGCGCCAAGTGTGGGGGATGCCCACCACATTTTGTCACATTTGTCACATAAAACGGTGGGCTGCTGTCTACAGACATCATTGCTGGCCACTGTTTCGCATTTATACAGAGCTGATCAGATTTTCCGCTGGTACCCGGTTACTCACCGCATCGAATCACTTTAAAACAACCAAAACAGGCACCCCAAGATATAAGTACTTCGTCTTGTACTTAAGGAAAGAAAAGAAACAAAACAACACAACAACAACAACAACAACAACAAGCAAAAAGAAAAACTCACAGACGTGAACACTCTATCAAATTCATAAAAGGAATTTTGAACACAAAAATAAACAATACCCTTAAAACTGAAAGGTGGGAAAATAAAAGACACAGCTTACATTGCCTAGTTGTAACAAAGGATAACATTCCATAAACAAAATAACGTAATTGAGTGGACATGCTATCAATGCGTGAATTATCTCACAACACAGACATGAACATTCCAGGAAGAGGAACAAAAAGAGAATTATTGAATGCAAAGTTAAATCAAACTAGTCTTCAATTGAGATGTTAGGAATATAAAACGCATGGCCTATGCAGGCCAGTAATCACAGGTACAGGTCCATACAGATAACTAAAAAAAGAATACACACTGGTCAACAAAAGTTAAGGGCCGGAAGAACAATCCTCTCTCAAGAGCAAACAACAAAAGAAAACACATCCATCTGATAGGATAATTTAATTGACATTTCATCTTCCGACTCAACTGAAAAAAAAAAAAAACATCAACACGACACATTTCATCACCTTGACAGGCATCAGAATGACCCCCCCCCCCTTTCGAAAAGTTGCAAGAAATGTCAATTCAGTTTGTTCATGTTCAGTAGCTGGTGTGACCACCATTTGCTGCCAGACATTCCGTCAGCCATCGCCGCATGGAGTGGACGTGGTTCTGCAGCACCTGATGAGGGATGCGAGCCACTCCTGCTGCAGGAACTGGAACAGCTGAGCAACATCAACAGGCGCAGGATGGTTGTCCATGACTCGGCGTCCGAGGATGTCCCAGAGGTTTTCGATGGGTGCCAAGTCCGGGGATCGGGCTGGCCAGTCCATGCGGACAACCTGCTGACGCTGCAGGAGGTCCCTGACCACCAGAGCGCGATGAGGAGTGGCGTTGTCATCTTGAAGAATGGAGCCTGGTCCCATGGCCTGGAGGGTGGGGATGATGATAGGCCTCACAATCTCATCTCTGTACCTGTTTCTGGTGAGATTACCTCTAATAAGGTGGGTTCTGCCGTGAAGATGGAAGCCACCCCACACACCATCACGGACCCGCCTCCATAGCGATCGTGCTCCTGAACGCAGGCGTAAAAGCGTTGTTGAGGCGGCGCGGATGACAGAGTGGCTCACACCCCAGTCGTCTGGCCACGTTCCCGACCGGAAACACCCCGTTCTGGAGCCATCCCAGTGCCCGCCTGCAATTGAGTGTTGAAAGTCGGTGTCTTGGTGGAATGCTTATTGAGATGAGCCCAGGTTGTCGCCCTTAAAAACACACATTTGGCGTTGAACTTTTGCTGAGCAGTGTTACAAAAACATGACTTGCACGTAAACACTGTGCCAGAAACATCTGCAGCAGCTCTGCTTCTTCGGCAAGAACGCAACCAAATTTCTGCAATTTCCTCGTGAAATTTGTAAAACATTTGTGAGCGCCCCTGACAACAGTGGTGTTGTGGAGATTACAAGTGTTGTTTTGTGTCTTACAATGGGTGTAAGCAGGTTGGGAAACGGCAGCCAGCATATGATGGTCATGTGTTCGCGCAGTGCGTTTGCGCCTCCATTGTCGTCGTCGGCTGTAAAAACCCAATACACCCCCAGTTGGTAAGTACAAATACCTGGAACACCTTGAAGATGCGCCCCGTAACAACTTTTGTTCGACCAACACCAAACAACACACACAACACACACACACACCCAACCACCACTACATCAACACAGACAACAAAAAAAAAAATCCATACAAAGCACCAAAGTATTATTTCTGGAAATATGTATTTTCAAAGAGTGAAACCTTACTCCGTTGCGTCAAGAAATGAAGGACCTTCTCACTTATAATCCTCCTTGATACTCACCGACATAATCTACAGAACAAAAAGACGTACGATACTGGACATGCGGATACTCCCTTGGTATGATGCCATATGTATCTGTTTCTAGGTTCATTTTTTCATGTGCAAATTCGATCACTTATATATAGGGGGTACACCCCTTCCATAAATGCTATGGACTACATCTCAACAAGTCTCAGAATGACCGTATTCGCGTGTGGCGTATTCTCCTCTCCTCACTCTTCTCCTCTCTCTCTCCTATCTCCTCACTCTCCTCT
>JADBJO010035927.1:7500-11640 GCA_016801955.1 Conus betulinus | reverse complement strand
GATTACACAGAGAGAGAGAGAGAGCGAGAGACGAGAAGAGGACGCGGTCTTCCATGTTGTCAGTAAAAGGTTTGATATTTACTCTTGTTGCTTAAGTCGGGTGTGTGTGTGTTGGGGGTAGGGGAGGGAGGGGGGAAGTAGGGGGTGCGGGAAGGGCACATAGTTGTACCTGTTTAAAAAGAAAACAGAAAAGACCGAGGAATACAAACGGAAGCATGCGAGAAATATGGAGACAATCAATATTATAAAGCACGAGAAAAAATGCTAAAAAAAAAAAAATACAGCATGAATGAAAAAAATTACATGTTGATAGCCCAGTCCCATGAGGGTGTGTCAGCTTGAGAACAAATAGGCCAGCGGGAAATCGGTACGAGAGAGAGAGAGAGAGAGGAGAGAGAGAGAGAGAGAGAGAGGAGAGAGAGAGAGAGAGCGAGAGAGAGAGCGAGAGAGATGAGAGCGAGAGAAAATGGAGAGGGAGAGGGAGTGAGAGACAGACAGACAGACAGAGACTGACTGACAGACACACAAACAGAGTTAAAATGGGTTCATCAAGGAAAGCTGAAAATATATCACTTTCAACGAAAACACAAACATTTTTTTAAATATAAATTTAGGCGTAAGCAAAGACATCTGAAGTCAAACGGTATAGCCACTGAGCATCTGAACAGACCCTCCCACTCACTCGAACGGACCAACAGTTCACACGAATACGTCATTGTTGGTTGTTTCCAGTGTGTTCGTTTAGTGCGTACGTTAACACCTTTATAACCAATTCAAATGTGACTCTAACCCCATCCTATAATTACAAATTTTGTTGTTGTTGTTGTTGTTGTTGTTGTTGTTTAAACGGAAGGGCCTGTGGTCAAAATGGTTAAAGCGTTTTGCCTGCAGAGCTGGCGATCTTGAGTTCGAACCTGTCGTAGGGTCGATCTTTTTCGGCTCGAAAAATCGCATGTCCATTCAGTAGTAAAGGAGTACCTGATTCAGTTCAGGAAAGAATGGAGGCGGCAGAAAGAGAAGGGATGGGCACCGCCTACCATCATGCTATGCCCCACACACTCCGACAGCTCACTGCTCGTATGGCCAATAGGCTATGGGGACTTTGTAAACGAAAACATCCGCTGTCGAAAAAAATGTACTTTTGAACGTCTGAGTAGACCTTTTCTGACCTGTTCGAACGGACACCAACTTGCTTGGCGAACACGTGATGTTAATTGTTTTCGATTGCGTTGGTGTCCAGCGAACGTTAACAACTCGATGGCGGATTCGAATGTGACTTTTTTAAGCCTCGTTCTGTGTGTTGGCCAGGTGAAAAGAAATAAAGGGAAGAAGTGTACAGGGATGAAAAGTGAAGGGACGAAGACCAGAGAAAAACCATGATGAGGACCATGTGCAGGCACACGAGGTGGGAAGGGCAGATAAAAGCGTGTTGGAAAACATACAAGGGAAGTCATACGTGTTAACGTATCAATATCTTCACTTGAGTAGCGGTTTCCTCCCTTACCTTGAATCTTGCCAATCCCAAATCCGAGGGTAAAAATGTACATGAGTTGGCATTTTTGACTTAGCACCACACAGACAACAACTAGAGAGAGATAGGGGGGGGGGGGTGAGAGAGAGATAGATAGAAAGAGGGGAGAGAGAGAGAGAGAGAGACCGAGAGGGGAGGAGGGAGAGAGAGGAGGGAGAGAGAGAGATGGACAGAGAGAGAGAGGGAGACACAGAGAGAGGAGGGAGGGAGGGAGGAGGGAGAGAGAGAGATGGCAGGATGGTTAGGGAGTAATGGAGATGACAGAAGAGGAGGGGAAGGGAATGGGAAGGGAGGAGAATTGATACAATGGTACGTATGAACTCCGGTCTTGACTTACTTGACTTAGTCCTCTGAATTCCCTGGGGAACATAGGGCCGCAACCACACTCTTTCAGCGGACACGATTTCGGGAAATCCTCTTCAGCACGGCCCACGTCATTCCGGCGGCCTTCACTTCTGCGTCGGTACTCCTTCGCCATGTCTGCCTTGGTCTTCCCACTTTTCTCTTGCCCTGAGGGTTCCATTCAAGGGCTTGTCTTGTGATGCTGGATGGAGACTTTCTGAGGGTGTGGCCAATCCATCCCCCACTTCGTTTTCTGATTTATAATTCTATTGGAACTTGCTTGGTCTTGTTCCACAGTTCTGTGTTGGCAATAACATCTGGCCATCTGATGTTCACAATGTTTCGCAGACATCTGTTGATAAATGTTTGGAGTTTGTGGGTGTTTGTCTTTGTTGTTCGCCACGTTTCAGAACCATACAGAAGAACAGATTTCACACTTGAGCTGAAGATTTCTGATCTTGTTGTGGAGTGAGAGGGCAGAGGAAATTCCAGATAGGCCGTAGCGTAGTAAAGGTGTGCCTGGCTTTATTGATGCGGCTCTTGAATATCCTCATCTGTACCTCCATCTTTGCTGACCACACTGCCGAGGTAGACAAACTTGTCAACTTCAGTTATGTCTTCCTGTTGTAGTCGTAGTGGGTCTCGTTTGCTGGTAGTTGACTCCGGTCAGCAAAGTAAAATCATGCTTTTGCACTTTATCAAACAACTCGGTGTAAGAAAGAAACTCTCTCTCTCTCTCTCTCTCTCTCTCTCTCTCTCTCTCTCTCTCTCTCTCTCTCTCTCTCTCTCTTTACCTGTGTACATGTGTACTCGCACATGTGATTTAAACGCAAGAGTGCGAAGGCACTTGCACATGCACATAAGCTAACGCACAAAACACACGCGCACGTGCACGTATGGGTCCAAAGTAAAATAAACGCCCCCCACCCCTCCTCTCTCACTCTCATTTAAAAAATCCACACAAGGCACGTGGGCAACTGAAAAAGAGAGAGAAATGAAGCCAGCGAGAAAGAAAGAAGCAGAGAGGAAGAAATAGACGGGACATACAACGGAGAACAACAATGCAAGGGATGGAACCCCTGCAAGCCAATCTTTGAGTAATAGTGCTTTCCCTTGCCTTGCTAGATCGCGCACGGGCGCATGCGCCCGTGTGTGTGTGTGTGTGTGTGTGTGTGTATGTGTGTGCGCGCGCGCGCGCGCGCATTTGACTGATTGAATGCATGTGTATTTCTTTGTTCATGAAAGTCTCCACAGACTTATAGTCTGGGATACCTTGTCTTGAAGGGCCCTGGGCCAATGGGATGTAAACATCACCTTTGACGTTGCAAGGAAACTTGACATGGTGTTTAGATAGATTGTTGGCCAAAAGACAGCATCTTTGACACGTTGGTGCCGGATCCGTTAGGCAGGTCTTCCCACCCCCCTTCACCCTCCTTCATCCACCTCCTCCCACCACCTCATCTGCAACTCCACCCACACCATCACCCCATCCCCGCGCTTTCGGGAAGTTCTGTGCCAGTAAGTCTCTCTCTCTCTCTCTCTCTCTCTCTCTCTCTCTCTCTCTCTCTCTCTCTCTCTCTCTCTCTGTACTGTCGTCTGTGGTTCCTCCTCCACCCACCCAGCCCCACCCCCCCCCCCACCCCCCGTTCTTTCGCCTTCGTGGACCGCTGATTCGTCTGTCTTTGTTCTTAAAACTTAAAAGTTTATTTCTGACATAATTCTTCCTCTGTGTGTGCGTGTGTTGTGTGTGTGTGTGTGTGTGTGTGTGTGTGTGTGTGTGTGTGTGTGTGTGTGTGTGTGTGTGTGTGTACGTGCGTGCGTGCGTGCGTGCGTGCGTGCGTGTTTGTGTGTGTGTGTGTGTGTGTGCTTGCGTGCATGCGTGGTGCATGCGTGCGTGCGTGCGTGCGTTTCGCGCGCGTTGGAGAAAGCAGGCGGTTCAAGTATTTCTTACAAGTTTGTTTACTTTCGTGTTTTCTTAAGACAAAGCAATTTTTCCAAGGCACTCTGACAAACAGGCTGATTACCGCCAACTCCCAGTATTCGCCCTGTAAACTGAACATGCCTTTTTAGGGAGGAGGGGAGAAGGAGAATGTACGGTGGAAGCGTGGGATGGGGTGGGAGCTTAGTGGGGAAAGCAGGGGAGAAGGGGAGACATTTTACTACTGTTGTGTTGTGTTTTGATAAATCATTCTTATCTCTCACAAGGCACAGTACCAAACGGGTGTCGAGTTTCAATGCTGTTTATCGAATGTCAAGAGTCCACTTAT